>VOQK01028083.1:50264-60667 GCA_015052645.1 Benitochromis conjunctus
AACATTGGCATAGAATTTAATTTGGCACCTGATGCCAAGCAGAGAGCTACTACCGGGGTCTCCACACTCTAAAGATCTTCTCAGGCAGCTGCACCTTGTGCATACCATTACACAAAACAGAATGTAATGATTTCGCAAATCTCATAAACATTTGACAGTAGAACATACTAAACATATAAAATGTCTGAACTGAGAAAATGCACCATTTAAAATATATGTCTGCTCATTTTGAATTTGATGGCAACAGCATACAAAAGGCTGGAAAAGTAAGTGGTAGTAAAAAAGAAACAGCTTGATTAATGTTTTTGAACTAATTAGGTTAATTGGCAACAGGTTATTAACATGATTGAATGTAAAAACAGCATCTTAGAGAGATTTTCTCAAGATAAATAATATCATCAAAAGATTCGGAAAATTTGGAGAAATCTCTGTGCGCAAGGGAAAAACAAATCTTCAGGCCCTGAGGCGGTACTGCATTAACACCAGGCATGATTCTGTCATGTAAATCATTGCATGGGCTCAAAAACAACTTCCAGAAGTTGCTGTCTCTCAACACAGTTCACCATAACATGAACAAATGTAGGTTAGAGCTCTATCACGCAATGAAGAAGCCATATGTGAACATGATCCAGAAACGCCGCTGTCTTCTCCGGGCCAAAGCTCATTTAAAATGGACTGAGGCAAAGTGGAAAACTGTTCTGTGGTCAGACGAATTGAAATTGGAAATTATTTTTGGAAAACATTGACCCTCTCTCTTCTGGCCAAGAGAGGGACCACCCGGTTTGAGATCAGCACTCAGTTCGAAAACCTGCATCTGTGATGGTACTGAGTAGCATTTGGTGGAAATCTGGAATACAGATTTTAAAGGAACACATTCTCCCATCCAGACTATGTATTTTTCAGGGAAGGCCTTGCATATTTCAGCAAAACCACATACTGCAATTACTACAGCAGCATGGCTTCATAGTAGATGGGCCCGTGTGCCGGACTGGACTGCCCGCAGCCCAGAGCTTTCACCAGCTGAAAACATTTGATGCATCATGAAATGAAAAAGCAGGCGAAGAAAGACTGACAACAAGACTGTTGAGCAGCTAGAATCCTATATCAGAAAAGAACAGGACGACATTGCTCTCCCAACAGTCCATCAGCTGGTTTCTTCACCTCCCAGACATCAAGAGCCTGTTGTTAAAAGAAGAGGAGATGGTACACAGTGGTAAACAGGGACCATTCCCAGCTTTTTTGAGATGCTGCGGTGACATTAAATTCAAAATAACCAGATTTTTTTTTTTTAAATGGTACTTTGTCTCTGTTCTGTTCTGAATAAAATATGGGTTTATGAGGTTTGCAAATCATTACATTCTGTTTTTATTGACGTTTTAGACAATGTCCCAACTTTTTCATTACACACACACACACACACAATGGACTATGCAGTTCATTTTTTCCAATTTATTAAGCACGCCTCTGCATCAGCCCCCAGCCCACTCAAACAACAGCTAGTCAAGAAAAGTGTTGTTTCCATGCATAACAAAGACTATTGTTTGTATCATTCGACCTGCTGCATGTTGAGAAAATGCCACTTTTGATTCTCCCAAAACAGCTTTACTGTCCAATCTTTACCAAATAAATAAATAAGTGTTAAACATTAAGTCGTAGGTTTTTTTACTTATTCGGGTTACAAGTGTCCACTGAACTACAGCTTTAATTTCTTTGAGATGAATGAGAAAAAATATAATTTTAATCAGCAGCAAGCTGATAAAACATAACTAACCAATGTCTGCACACGTGTCATTTGTAGGCTTAAAGCTCCAATGGCTTTTATTCATTAGGGTGACCTGTACGTAGCCTAAGAGGTGAAGCCTGGGATCATTTTGTTCATTGCTATGAGTAAACAGTAATACCTGAAGGCCCTATCAAAGAAAGGGGCCCCTAAGGATAGTTTTTGTAAAGTAACCAATGTGACAAATATTTCAAACAAGATTCACCTAAAGGTTTCTTGGGCTTTCTAATGACAGCAAGATATACAATAACTACAAAGCCTACAGCAAACCATACCTCACTGATGTGATCCCAGAGGTTCCTGGGATCCTCTGGGATACCTGCTTTGTATTTTTTTTTAAACACAGACAGACAGGAGAACTGTGGACATGCAGCAAAAGTGCAGCCAGCAGACAGTCAAATCCGGAAATTGGCTGCAGAGGGCATTTTCCCCCTACTTTACTACTCATTCATGAGGTTACTGGACTTGACAAGTACAACTCTTGATGAATGTGCTGAATTTCACCTCAACCTGCACTCGTGATTGTTTCTTGATGGAGAAATAGTAGAGTGGCTGGGAAGTGACTCACAGCGTGTGGATCTTGGACAGGATTTACGGGATCTCGACTCCACGCTCAGTCACTAAGAGGGGGGTTTGTGGGAAAAATGAGACAGAGAAAGGGTACCTAACAGAAAGAGCGATACAGAGATGGAAAAAGTCCGGTGCTCTATGTGCACGTCTGTGTGATATGCGAGCATTTGTATAAAGCCTAGTGGCGGATGGCTGTGAAGTTTGGGGAAGGGGTGTTGGCTGGCCCCCATGCAGACTTCCTCGCTCAGTCGTGGGGGTCAACAGTGTCTCTGAAAGGAGGCATTGTCCCTTTTTGGGCCGTCTCCTCTCGCTCTAGCAGAGTAAACACTGACTACAGCAGCTGAGCGGGAGAGAGAGAGGGGCAGAGGGATGACCAAGGGGGCCACAGCGAGGATATACGAGGGTGAGGAGGAAGTGGAGGTGGAAGCGTGCTCAAAAGGGGGCTTGTGCATGTGCTCTTTAACAACCCTTGTCACTTACTCCCCTGTATAACCCTTCCCACCTGAGTCTTACACTGCTGACCTTCCTTTGATAAAGTATGTGTGTGTGTGTGTTCAGGGGTGAACCTGGGTCGAGACTGGAGGGTGTGAGAAAGACGGCGCAGTTACTTATAGGGTGAAATAGTGCAAGGGGGCTTCAGGTCAATGGAGGGCTATGTGTTTCAACACCCCTGTGCTCTGAGGCTAGGCTCACATGGATCATTGCTGACCCCACTCTGACCGACTGATCTTTACCCTAATCTGATCTGGGGAGGATTGCGTTTCAGCTCAGTCTGCTTGGTCTGATGGTGCAGATACGAGTGCCAGTAAAAAGCATCAGAAAACATCATAATTGTGCAGTATAAGATGATTATTTTACAGTTTATAAAATCGCATTGTGCAATATTTTGTTTTCACAGTGTGCATTTCATAGAATGAGGGAATGTGTGTGTGTGCGTACACATTTTGTGAAACCCCCTCCGAGTTTGGCTGTAACTTAATCTCCCTCCTGCTGTGACCCTGGGAGGTGGTCTGTAGAAGGCAAGCCAGTTCTCCCTGGGGCTCTTTGCTCTCTCTTTTTTCTCTCCATTCTCTTACACACACACACGCACACACACACACACACACACACACACACTCACACACACACACACACACACACACTGGTCCATCTGTCGACCTCTCCTCTCTCTGGTCTCCCCCTCAGCTCAGCGGGCTAATTAACTAATGTGCTGATCTTTCACTGCCTCTTTGTGTTTCTGTGTGTGTGTCACGGGGTTAATTGTTGGACTCGGCTTCCTGTACGTCTCCGCTGCCCGGCTGAAAACTTTATTATCCCTCCATTCAGTTTGTGTCTCATTAGAAGCCGTCGTTCACGGCGATGTGAGCGTTAAGCTGTGCAGTCGCTGTGTGGAGGACTTCTCTTAAATGACAGAAAAAAAAGGGAAAAAAAAGACTCTTTCTTCTTCTTCTCATTTATTAATGAAGCTGCAGAGAGATGGACCTCCTCAGTCCAACATGTCTCCCCCCTGTTTGCTGGAAGTAATTCCCACGCTGACAGTATAATTAACAGCACAGGCGGGCTCATGATTTGTTTGCTAGACGCCGTGGCTGCTCAGAAACAGCTCCAGGTTTACTTCACATTGTTTCATTCATCCCAAACTTTGCAGCGTTGAAGTGAAATATAACCCTCAGTGGATCCACCATCACGCTGCATGTCAGAAATCTACATTTACCACCTGCTCTTAATCTGGTGATTACGCTCTCAATGACCGTTAAGCCCTCATGCATATCCTGGAGTCTTGTAAACTCCTCGAATGCTTAATGCGATCAACAATTAGTCACAAACACTCACATCATTAGCAGGAATGACAACGAAAAGCACCAGGTCTTTACACCTGAGAAGCTCAAAGCTACATTTTCTCCCATCTTTGTCTGAAAACAGCGATTTATTATTTATTTGAAACCCGTTAATTACCGCACGCATGCACCGTGTAAAATATTATTTGTTTTGTAGAGATTTGTGTTTACGTTTCCTCTCCTTCGGTCCCACAGGGCAACCTTTTCTCACATGTGTTTTTTATTGAAATATTCATATTCCCTGTACAGTGTATATAGTCCAATTTGTATGTTTAAAAAATAAAAAAGTTTCTTTGTTTTTCCAAATTTCACTCATGTGAAGGCAGAGCTCCTCTCTCACCTGAAATAACACAGTTTCCACTTGGCCAGTTTCCCACTGCTTCTGTGGGATTTCTGGGATTAGATTATATATTTTTAGAGAAGCCATGTGTGCGATCAGTTGACCCAGACAAGTAAACATTACTACTTGTCAGCACCAGAAATATTAGTCAGTTAAAATAGTTCATATTTTATTAATGTACAATGGGCCAAAGTGCAGCGCACATCGGTGACTTTTAAAATACAATGAAAGAGTCAATGACGTGTCAAGTTTAGACCAATAAGCATATCCTGGTCTGTCCTCCTTTGTGACCCTGATAATGTCAACAATTAACCCTTTCACTCATAGTGCTCACTACAGCGGACAGCTGTTCAAAGGCTGTGTTCTTGTATTTGTGTCAGTGTTGATGGTATACTTGCACATAAACCACTACATTGGACACTGATGTGTACTCCATACCAAAAAACTCTTTGAAAAGTACATGTTTAAAAAAATGAAGTTCAGAAATCTTTTTTTCATGCCTAAAGATGAATACAAATACTTTAGAAAACAATCCTGATTGAGGTTGTCATAATTCATGCATGAAAGGGTTAAAAGAATACTTGCATGTTCCTTTCAGTAACATTACTGTTTGCTGAGGTTTCAGGGCAAGGCCGTTCCCGTAAACTTCTATAAAATCTGAAGCCTTCCTGCAACCGCGGGAGCCGCCCCCTGCTGGCTGTTTGGGAGAATGCAGGTTTAAAGCGCTTTCACAAATGCTAATGTTTTAATGTATGGTTAAATGGATTTTTCGTAGACAAAGGATGAAAAAGAGTGTTGCATAAAAACCCAGAATAAGATAAATACAGATTTTTTTTCTTTTAGCTGTGAGTCATCCAGAGCTGCTCCACTACAGTCACCGGAGTGAAAGTACAGAGCTGAAAATGAGCCGAGGAGCTCCTATTTAAGTCACTTCAAAGACATTTTTGAACAGAACAGATGTGTTCTCTGTAGGCCCACTCACTAATCCTGACTCGAGTTAAAAGTGACTTTTAAAAAAGAGATATTACCAAATCTGACCCGTTGAGACTGCAGTGAGCTTTCCACCGTTAAACCTTATTCAGATTCATAAAAAGACACTCCAGATATAACGGAGAAAGCCAGATAAAATAAATCCAGCTCTTTGTTTCCACACGCCGTTTCTCCTATTCTCGTATTGATTAATGCGTCTGAGCTGAAAACCAGGAGGCTGATATAAAGCACTGCTGCAGTTGAGGGTTCAATTCCCACTGGGACACCCACGCTGAGCGCAGATGCAGCAGGCTTTTCAACACAATACCTGCAGCCACAATCACAAATCTGTCCTCCGTCTGGTGTCAATATAACTGCAGATTAGGAATAAAGTGTCGAGGCATTTACGTGTGTGTGTGTGTGTGTGCATGTGTGTGCGCGTGCGTGCGTGCACGCGTGTGTATTAGAACTGTCAGTCAGTCCGAGTTGAACTGGCTGCCAGGATAAGAGTGAAGTTTCCATCCAGCTTAGTGTTACTGGAGCTGCTGAGGCTTATGAGAGAAATTCAGTGAGAAGACAGACAGAAACAGATCAATAACTCTATCTGCTTCGATTACACTCCCACACACTGCTAATCTCTGCACTCGCTATCTCTGTGTGTGTGTTTCTGGTAAATAATACTGCCTGTAGGTTTCTAAAGCTCCCTGTCTGACTAAGGCCGGGATAATTTTGAAGATAATTCGGTTTATTGTTGGTGAAACACCTTGCTTGGCGTTTGAGGTGGCCTTTTGAAGAATAGATGTTCCTGCTGTTACTGCGTGGCTCTGATATTTTAGCATTTATCCTCCTGCAGGTGATCCACCTGAGGCTGATCAGACCAGGGATGAGATGCAGATTAGGCATGTAACGTCCTTCCAAGGAATGTAGAAGATTACGTGGTCAAAATAAAGAAGAATCCACTTTAATACGATATAAACTTTTAATTTTAACCAAGACACTGCTCAGCTAACGCCAAGTTATGAAAAATTAAAATCACTGTACAAACGTGTTTATTTGTGCTGCAAAGTTGGCTTTTTTGATACGGGAGTCTATGGAGACTACGTTTCAGAGCCAGCCTTAAGTGATCACCGGAGAAACTGCAGCATTTCAGTTCAGTGGCAAATCAGTCGCCTCAAAGTACTCGTAATTTAAAGACTCTCCAATATTAGAGAGAGAGCCCCCAAAATCAGATGATGCCCTATAAACTAGCACTTTGTGACAGTGGGAAAGAAAAACTGTGCCCAGTTGAGGGGAAAGCGAGGAGAAAAAGGACCTCCTGCATGTTTACTTCAAAGGACTGCCACTTGGACAGCTTCTGCATTAGTTTCATTATGTTGAGTGCTTGTCTCTGCCATGTATCCAAGTTCCTACTATCTATCTTGAACACAGACTATATACACATTGTTTTTCATACATTTAGTCACATTGGTGCCTTTTAAAAGCAGCTGAATTTTCTGTCAGGAGGACCTGTTTGTAATGGAGCCATTAATGCTCAGAGGGCCATCAGTTAATTACTACAATGCTGAAGAAAATGTTAAAAACATGAATATTCTCAAGCAGGTTCTGAATGTTTTCCTCTTTCCCTCCCTGCAGCCATGCCCCGCTGAAGCCGACTCTTCATCAGACCTGCCGCCAGCTCTTCTCTCCTTTTCCTCCTCCCCCCTCTCCTCCTCTGCCCCTTCATCCTTTCTTCTTCCTCTTTGTGTCCACCATGGTCTTCTCCCGTTCCTCTCCTTTGCTCATCTTCCCTCTCCTCTCCCTTGTCCTCTTCCCCCCCCCTATCCTCTCTGCCCCGGCTGCTCCTCTGTCTCCATCCGTGCCATCGGGCAGAGTGGTGTACCGGGCCTTTGACACCTCCCTCACCCACCTGACCGTCCACCAGAGTACAGGTGAGGTATATGTTGGAGCGGTGAACCGAGTGCTGAAGCTTTCAGCTAATCTGACGGAGCTGAGGAGTCACATGACCGGACCTGTGGAGGACAATGCCAGCTGTTACCCTCCACCCAGCGTCAGGTCCTGCGCTCATCGGTTTGTCATCTCTTGTCTCGCTTATTTATCTCTATATATCCTTACATCCGCATGTCTACACCTGTCTCACCTGTCCGCGTTACCTGTCTGCCTCTGTCCTCAGACTGGAGATGTCAGATAACGTGAATAAGCTCTTACTGGTGGATTATATTGGGAACAGACTGGTGGCATGCGGCTCCATCTGGCAGGGCGTCTGTCAGTTCCTCAGGCTGGAGGATCTTTTCAAACTGGGGGAACCGCATCACCGCAAGGAGCACTACCTGTCTGGAGCTCGAGAGGCTGATGGGATGGCAGGTAAGCAAGGCTGAAGAAGGGGTGGAGTTAGAGAGCCCTCAACAGGTAATAAAATGTAAGAAATGTGGAAGAAATTAGCTTTTGGACAGTGGAAAAGGTGGATGTAGCCACCATGATGTCACCCATTGGTTAGTGAAGTCACGCTGTGAAGACTTAAGCTACGCGTTTTTGTCACCGAGGAGTGACGCTGACTTTAAAACTCCATTTGTTCATTTGATGACCACGTCTGGTTAATCAGCTGTTGTCCACGGAGTACTCCCTGGATGATAATCCTCTCTGTAATTTATAAAAAGAACTCCATGTTTTAATTGATGTGACCTAATCTGGTGATCGGGTCCATAAAGTCATCTGGAGAGCGTTCATTAAGGTCTCACATAGCCACAGACCCCCATTAAAATAACACAGGTTTAAGGCATGTCTGTTTTTAGACCCTAAAGCTGCGTCTTTCATGCAGTCTGTGATTACGACCAGCTAACGCTCACTCTGAACACTTTACTGCTCCCAGTGACAGTTAGCTCCATAAACGATGCTTCTACCCAAGTCTTATTAGATAAATCACAAAAGCTAGCCGCTAACCCAGGCTAGCATGAACTCATAAAATGGTCAAATAAGCAAACTGCAGAGTCGGCTACATTTTTTACTACCAGCTGATCTGGTCAACATTTAGCTCCATGTTACAATATTTCTCCACTAGTGATTGGAGCAACTAATGGCTGTTTCCAAAGGTTTTCTCAAAGAAGCACATTTTTTATCTACAGTTAATTTAGCTAGCAGCTGATGGCTTTGACAGTAGCTCTCACTGTGAAAGTGTGCCTCTGCTTTTTCCCTGGAGGTTTGTTTTATTGAATTACAGTGATATCAGCAGCTAATGCAACAGAGGGAATCTAATGCATGCGCTTTGTAAACAATATTTTATAGAATAGCAGTTTTATTTTCATGTTTTCTCGTTGTAAATACTCAATTATAAACATTGGGCAGATTTTGTACTGATGCTTTGTCCCAATGTAATCGTTTTAATCCCTAAAATAAAACAATACGCTGCGACGTTCCCTCTGGACTCCTGTGCCGGCTGGAGAAGCATTTCAACTTGCAGACGTCAATCAAGTGTCAAAATATTTTGCAGGTTTTTATAATGTGCAGTTTTTGGCATGAACAAAAACCTGAATGAAGACTGTCAGGACATAATGGCGGATGACTGACAGCTAGACTTTGCCCACGTATTTTGCTCTAAAGCAGATTTTTGGTTCATTCACAAATGCTGGAATATTTTCTCTGCTCGGGTATCAGTGGGAAAAAAGGTGTGATTGAAATGAGTTAGACCTTTGATTAAAGTACTGGAACAGCCACTGTGGGACACCGCTTGAAAAGAAAGAGCTAATCAGACCCGCTGGAGCTTTTCTGCTGGAAATGGTTCTCAAACTGCCTGCTAACGCTTTCTTTAGCGTCTGATCCAGAGGCTGTTTGTGGGTTGCAGTGTTGATAGTTTGGTTGTTGGAGGAGTTCTTAAAGACTCAGAACCCAATATATGTTTTAAAAGTGAGAACCAGTAAATGTTCCTCAGATTAAAAGTCAGTATGTTTTTCTGTTACGTTACTATTGTGAAAAAGCTAAAAGTAGCTGATTAGTTTAAAAGGAGGATGTTTATTTTCAATCATCATGCCGTAGAACTGACGTCTGTACAGCGTCACAGTAGATTGTAAATCAAACAGTCAAGATGTGATTGAAATGCAGAGCTTTAATTGAAGGCTGTGACAATGATGGCACCCACCCGGTGGCTTTATTTTGACGTGTTGAGCAGTTCGCTCCGGGTCAGGCACACTCAAGCCAGGAGTCAGCTCCTTCCACAGCTTCCTCCACTGCACACACACACCTCGTTAGACTATGTACATGGAGAGAGAGTCATTAGACACAGCACACACACCTGTCCCCTCTGCCGCCATGGCGCCGCCCCGAGAGCTCACTGCGCCGGCTCCACCTCAGCAGGCCAGAGACCGCACCCTGCCACGAGGGGTTTAATACAAAGTTTACAATCACTTAAAATATTAGGACAAACAAACATAAATTTAAAAAAATGCTCTTTTTAATGCTTTCAAACTTTGCCTGCCTGAAGTTTAGAACTCGTGCACATCACCAGATGTTGTTTCGTCTGTGAGTTGCTCTGCTGACCTTTTGTGTAGCCACCTTCAGTTGCTGTTTGTGGGTCTTTCTGCATTCAGTTTTGCAAACAGCATGCTCTGTGGGGTTGACAGCGATTGACTTGAACAGCCTTTCTTTACCCAGAGAAACTCTTTTTGGTGTTGCTGATTCAGTCACTTCTAAAGTTGTTGCCGTCTCTCTGATTGGTTTTTGGGGGGTTTCAGCGTAATGATGACCTCCCTCACTTGGACTAATATCTCTTTGGGACCCATATTTCAAATTGCATTAGAAATATAGTAAAAAAGCTATAAAATAAAACTTAAAAACTTTGATTCAACTTCAAATGTTATTTCTGCTTCATTTCTTGTGAAATAACAAAGAAGCAGACCTCAACTTGCCACAAAACTGC
>VOQK01028085.1:0-17348 GCA_015052645.1 Benitochromis conjunctus
CAACTCCGTCTCCTCGCCTGCATCTGCTCTCGGGTCCACCACAAAATTCTACAGCGCACTCCAGCAGCCGTGACATATCCTTCTGGATCTGAGCTCAGCCTTCGACACCATCTCTCACTCCATACTTCTAAGCAGACTTTCCTCTCTTGTCATCTCTGACACTCCCCTAGCCTGGTTCCAATCATATCTCCTCGACGCTCCCAATTTATTCAACTGAAATCATTCCACTCTAGTATATTCCCGGTCACTTCTGGTGTACCCCAAGGTTCAGTCTTAGGCCCTCTTCTCTTCATTATATACATCCTCCCTCTTGGTACCATTTTTCATAAATTTGATCTTCACTTTCACTGTTTTGCTGATGACACCCAGTTATATCTCTCCTGCAGGCCTGATTCCTCCCTCCCACCCTCTTCTCTTACAGAATGCCTGTCAGAATTTAAATCCTGGTTCAGCTCTAATTTTCAGAAGAATTTACAGAAGCAAAAGTTAAGAAAAACTATGGAATAGGATAAGATAACAAGAATAACATACCCTATACAATAGAATAGAATACTATATACATATAGTATATGTGTGTGTATTTCTGCCAGAAACATGTGGCACTTTGATCTAAATATTTCTGATGATTAATAATGTCAGTGAAACGCTGCTGTAGGAGTGAACCACAGAGCTCTGGCACTGTGCTTAAAACCTGTTGTTAATTCTTGCCATTTACATTTTCCAAATAAATTAATAGTGATACATTTAACGTTCACAGTCCTGCCTGCTTACTCAAGGTATCTCCCACTATGCATTTTAAAATGCAGTAAACTGCTGGCTGTGAACAAATCTGTATTTTTCATTAAACTCTCCTTCCACGCTACATGTTTCTGATCACTGCAGTAACATAAAGGCCAAAACCAACTTTGACAGACAGGTAAGAGAGCCCAGACTATTTGATTCCTTTGTCACACATTAGGTGTCTGTTCAAACAGCTCTCCGACCCCCCCACACAAGGCCGATGCTTTCCAAACCCCGGCCCAAATATCGTCTCAGAGCCGGCTGTGATTTTAACAATTATTTTCTTTGTATTTTCAAGAACTTTATGACAAAGTTTAAATGAGGTATTTTTACGTTGTTCAATTTAGTGCTTGTTCAGCTGCATATCGTCACCTCTTAATGATGTGAAATAAGAGCAGCAACCCCCCTGCTCTCCCCCATCTCTTCCTGTCTGTGAAACCTTCTTAGTAAAATCCATTTTTAAAAGTAGGCACCACAGAGTATTTTACTAAAACTGGTGTTAATGTTAGGGAGCCTCAAACGGGTGGACTCAATAGCAGCAGAACACAGAGACACGGGCAATGACGGGGCTTTGATTTTACAGGCATCTGCCCTCACCTGCCAGAAACCACACAGACTCAGCATGAAACTCTTTTCAGCCTTCACAAAAAGTTTGTTTTCTAAAAAGCCGCTGCAACATACTGCGCACCTGCTGCACATGTTCATCAAAAACAAAACAAAAAACAGTTCAATGGCACAGTCATATGGACGGTGAGGTGGAAGTGAAAGAGCATGATGTTAACTGAAAACTAAACTGAAACTAACTGTTAACTGACCGGCCCCAGGTCATGATGCACTTCCGGCACGGACGAAAGATCCTAATCCTCCACTGCTGGCTTAGAAGCCAGGTGGAGGTGGTGAGGCTGACTGTAAACAGTGTGACAAGCAGTGGCTACTCCAACTCTCAATACGATGGGTGGGCCAGTTAATGTGGGGATTATGGCGCTCAAACCACCGATAACCCAAGATGATGTGGGACTCAGGAGAGGACAAAACAGAGAAATTCGTGATGGTTACCGGAGAGTATTAAAGAAACGGGTTCCATCTCGTGGGTGACAGAGGGAAGGGACTGACCGTTGAGGGCGGTAACGGAGATGGGAACATCTAGGGGTCACGTCTCAATGTCGAGATGACGCACAAGACCACCGTCAATAAGGTTTTGCTCAGCCCCAGAATCTGCATGAGTGGAGTAAGTTTTAGTTGATTTGTTCACGATAGCTGAGAGTTGCATGCTGGGGACCCGGGAACGAGAGGAGGTGCCACCCACCTCAAAAGTATTGGCCGCCTTTTAACCTGGCAGGTGGAAACAAAATGGCCTGGCTGACTGCAATACAGGCATAGCCGCCCCTCAAACCTCCTCCGACGCTCCTCAGGGGTAAGCCTCGTACGGCCCAGCTGCATCGGCTCCTCCGTATTGTCAATGGGGGGAGACCATGTGTGGACCGGACCGGGAGGAGGAGAAGTCCGGGCGACCACGCGCATCAAAGCATTATCTCCCAACCCGGCACGGGCCCTGCTCCCTCTCTCTCTCTTATGCTCACGAAGACGATTGTCGATACGATACTTACGGGTGGCAAGCTCATCTTTCATGTGTTTGTTTAACCCACCGATGAAAGCGCCGCGCAGTGCGTTATCAACCCACCAGAAATTGATGGAAAACTCAATTTACCAATTGACTGCCCTGCCGGAGCCCGAGCAGCTACATGGGAGGTTTGGGTGGGGAGGACAGGGCACTGGGGGCAGAAGGTGGAACTAACCAGTCTAGAGTCTCTTGGATGGCTGTCCAGGTGTCATCCACCCGAGCAGCCCATTGTTCAGATTCCCGAAACTGATGGGTTAAGCTCGACAGAGACTCTTCGTGTCTCTGGAGCAGGTCGCCGGGGGCTGGATCTGTGCGTTCTGCTGAGTCCATAAGAATGGTCGGAGTTTTCTGTTAGGGAGCCTCAAACGGGCCGACTCAATAGCAGAAACACACAGAGACATGGGAGATGCAGTGTGTGCTATTTATTACAGTGACAGGGATATTTACAAGGGATTAATACAGTGACAGGTAAACGTGCGAGGACGGGGAGGAAGCAAACAGAGTCGGGGCGTCAGGGAGGATTGGCGGCGTACAGGAGCGATCTACAGAAGAGGGATAAAACAGAGTTAAGGAGGTGACACCGGAAAACCGTGAGCAAACGTAAGCGAACGAGGAGAGTTGGAGAGCAAAGAACGAATCCTGAACATAAAGCAGATGTAGCGTTCTCCTCAGGAATCTTGTAATTAGACACGCTACCACTTGTGGAAGTGAAAATACCCCGACACCTGATGTCCGTCGCACAGCTCCATAAAAATGTTCCATCAGATGACGTCTGATGCTCCGCAGGTGTGTTGGGGGAACTTCATTAGTAGTATACCCCTCAGTTTAACATTCTCTGTTTAACCCAGTACATTCTCATTTCTAGCGGTCTTTTAGTCGTTTTTTGAACTGACGTGTACATTAATTCAACACATTTCTTAGAAATAGGAAGAAATGTTTTTCAGAATACAAATAAATGTTATTTTTTTACACAATATATATTGTTTCTGAGACTCAAAGTTCATCAAATGCTTGTAATTTACCACATGTGAGCATGTAGAAAAGCTGTATCAGCATTTGGTCCCTTAGTCAACACACCTTTGGGTTTGGAAATTAACAAGGAAAAAACAGCAACGGGGAGGAGGAGGAGAAGGACAAACCAATGGGTAGATGGATATGAAAACGACTGAGCAGACTTGACAGGCAGGGGCCTCATTGATTCTCCTCTCTGCTTCCCCGTCCCATCATGACCAGCCTCGGCAGAAGACAGATAGTGGTGAGGTGGCCTGTATGTGATTAATGGGGTAATGGCCTTACAAGGATGAGACAGATGGAGAAATAAGGAAGAGGAGAAAGGCAGAGATAGGTAAATGATCTTTTTGGAGGTAAAGTTCTACATGACTTTTTATCTTTGGTGGATTTTTTAACCACGTATACATACTACACTTTAACAGCTGCTGAAAGGTGATAGTGCCCAAATAATGCAAGTCCAAAATGCAAACATTAGCGCAGTTGTCAGTTGTACTGTTCAGACAATAGAGAATATCATCACGACACTTAACTTACAATAAGATATTATTGCAGTTTCACATATTCTGCAAAATGCTGAGTATTACAATAGCATATATTGCCATACCCTGTAAATTATCACCTTTATTCACCTGTAAATTACAGACAGACTGACCGATTATGTCATCTAAAACTTTCACAAATGTTGCATGCACCTGAGAAACTAAACTGCTTTAACTTGGACTTCTTTTTAGTCTAGTCCAACTTAAATGGATGCAAAAGATATACCTGTGTTATTACAGGTATATGTTGTCAGTCTTCTGTAAGATATCACGGTATTATGGTCACACATGAGTAGGGCCTTTCTTCAAGTTAAGTGTGTCCAGTGTTGATTGGTTTATAGGGTGAGCTGATATAACGTTAGCTTTGCCATCCTTGGCTAATGTTCTCTCAGCATGGTGGCGAATGAGAAGAGCCCTCTGGTTCATGGTTTTTCCAGACTGTAATAATAATTATACCTCATATGGTATATCCCATGTGTCATATTTATTGCCTTTGGCCCACCATCTGTCTGAGATCTTCCTGGTGGAGTTTACATGTTCTCCCTGTGTCTGCATGGTTTCTGTTCACGTATTCTGGCTTCTTCTCACAGTCCAAAGCCATGCAGTTAGAAGGATTAGGTTACGTGCTGATTCTGTCCATAGGTGTAAATGTGAGTGTGAAATGTTGTCTCTCTGTGTTAGCCCTGTCCAGCGTGTACGCCACCTCTCATCCTACGGCAGCTGGGATGGGCTCCAGATGCTTTTTTATCCTTGGTCGGAAAACAAAAAAAGGCAAAGGAAATGTTTAGAGCTCATGACCTGATGTAGAAATAACCAACCTGCCAGCACAGCACAGCTTGATAGATCTCATTTGAATTTCATGTGATTTTATGGTTAATTCCACATTGAATAAAACAGATTTTAGGTAAACGTGTGCCATTGGTTTCTAAATACAGTATAAAGCTTTGATAACAAATTAAAATGAGGGATAAGCATTTTTGTAATTTTCCGAAGGCCTTGGATTGTTGTTTTAGTTTCATTAACTGAAGTGTATTTTGTGGAAAAGAAGACAAGCTTAAGAGGACATTACACAAAACACATTTACAGCTCTTTGATGACATTTGGTCCAAGGTCATGATTTCCATTCCAGGACTGAAGAGTGCTGCAATCTATATCACTTACTGTGCTGCTACCTCTGCTTGCACGTACTTGTGTCTATGCTAGTGGTTAAAGTGGCCTCAGATGGTAATGATAATAAATAATATTATAAGTAACATTAAAGTGAGGTATAGATGCCGCAAACAGAGGATGTACCACAGATGTGTCCTCCACAGGTTGGTGTACAATAATCAGAGCTCTGCCATTACAACCAGTACAAACATACTTCGCTCTGTCTGTAAAAGAAAAGTGCAGTGGTTTCCATGGTTTCTTTAAACCATAAGAAATGCAGACACACAGTTAACACCATGAGGATTTGGAAAATTAAAATTTTTATAATTTTGCATCTGAAGACCAACTCAGGGAATTTTAAATCAAACAATCAAGATGTGATTGAAGTACAGACCTTCTGAAGTACAGATCATATTATAATTTTATCTCTTGATAAATTGCTTTGGGCAAAAGTACATGTTGAAATTATGTGATGAAAAAAGGCATATTAAATAATCCAAACATTTCATTACTTTTTAACCAACATGCTCAAAAAACGTGAACAAAATGTCCTAAAGCTAAATTTCAGCAACTTTTAACTTCATACAAATTCAATTCAGTTTTATTTATACAGCGCCAAATCACAACAACAGTTGCCTCAAGGGGCTTTACATTGTAAGGTAAACCCTACAATAATAAATTCAGAGAAAACCCCAACAACAAAGTGCTATTGATGCATGTTTGTTATTTTTTCTTCTTGTTATTTGTTCTTGTTCAGTATGAGAAATGTAGACTATTTTGGGTTAAAACTATGTAATAAGGTTTAATATCTGAGGTGGAAATAGATAGTGAACAGGTGATAGTCAATATGAAACCATCTCTTTTTTGGCCTGAGCAGTGAAGAGTGACTGAACAGCAGAGAGAGAGAGAGAGGGGGGGCATGCAGCAAAGGGCTGCAGGCCATGCTTGAACCTGGGCTGCTGCTCTCTGCATGGTCGCCCTTCATCAGTGGTTTCTTTTAAAGAGAAGCAATGTCTTCTGAGCATGTCTTCTTACATGTGGACAGTTCTCCTCGCTGTGAGAAGAAAGAAACTCCAGCAGTGATACTGATGCCTGAATTACGTTTCAGGGTGCAGCAAAATGAAATGTTTGTATTAGAAACATTAGAAAAAACAAGTCATACTGAATAAACAATAGTAAGAGTGATTCTAAGCTGTCACTAGCAGGATATTTATTGTAATGAACTGTGTGAAACTGTTATTACTGGTCAACCAGCAAGACGTGAGCAGCATTGTAAATTGTGGAGAAAACAGGACTACTTTGTTTCATTTGAACATAATTCATTCTAACATACTGAACATTATGTTTAGATGACAAATTTAAATTGGTCATATTGGATGGATCAGCTCCTCTTATGTCAATTCAACAACTGTCCAATTGAATTCTTTTCAGTCGAGACTTTTCTTGCTTTCTATTTTAATGCTAAACTAATGAGAAAATACCAAATCAAATGACCTCCTTTGAGCAAACACTTAGGTACTTCTATAGGTAGATTTCCAGGTTTTTGTGTAGAAAGCACCATCTGTGAAAGGGGGTGAAAGTAGATACACCCCAAGAGAATAAGGGAGGACTTCCAGTGACTGGCAACTGGTTGACAGCAGCAGTTCTAAGTGGCTGTATCTGTACATGAGCAGCATGGTTAATTTGACTTATCTAGATAGCTTCTCCTGGTGTATATAATACAATGCAAAAACACCAGCTTCAGTTCTGGGTTCATTTCAGTCACTTTATCTTGCATTCAAAAGAAAAAAAAAATCAAGATGGACACAATCAGACCAAACACACCCAGAAAGATGTTCTTACAGGCCAAATTCTGAGTCACATGGAAAGACCGAATGAGACAGAATGCAGAGTCAGCAAATTGTCCATATTCAACACAACTCAAGATAAGCCTGTAGACAGCAGAGAAGGTCTACCAGTGGTGCCAAAGCTAAAGGAATTGGGAATCGTGTTCTGGACGATGAATGAGAGCAGCTAGAGAGAAAATAGAGGGATGATGGTGAATACAGACAGGAGCTGCACAGGCATTACTTTCTATTTCAGCTTCAGTGTATCTTTGTGGATCTAGAGAAAGCATATGATAGGAGACCAAGAGAGGGACTGTGGTACTGCATGAGGAAGGCAGGAGTGACAGACACTGAAGGCTGGTACAGAGCATGAATGAATCAGTCACTTTTACTACAAGGTAAAAGTGACTGATTAGTTCACGGTGAGGGTGGGATTACATCAGAGATGGGTTCTGAGCCCTTTATTGTTTGTGATGGTGATAGACAGGCTGACAGATGAGCTTAGTCAGGTGTCTCTGCAGACTATATCGTTTGCATTCTTCCATTAGCTGGCTCTGTGGTCAGCATGAAGCTGGACACTCTGGTGACAGTGGCAGAGAAAAGGACAGTAAAGAAACTGCTGGACATTATGGACAATGCTGGGCATCCTCTGCACGTGGTCATAAACAACCAGAGGAGTCTGCTCAGCGACAGGCTGCTTCTCCCAAAGTCTAGGACCAACAGACTTAAACACTCCTTTGTCCCACACGTCATCACACTGTTTAACTCCTCGCTGGAGGGGAGAGGGAGGGGGAACAGGAGGACAAGGAGGGGGGGACAACTAAGCTGTAGTGCTTTTCACTGTGCAACATTTTTATATTTGACTGTGTAACAATCACTGTGTAATAGACTGTGCAATAATCACTAGACTTACAATAGTTGAAATGTTTCACTGGTATTCCTATTTATCCACATTATATCTATTCTGTATTTATATATGTGTATATTTGTAAATATGCTATATTTATCTTTATATTCATTTCGTTTCGGTGTTGTGCTACTAGAAACTGAATTTCCTGGAGGAACCCACCCGAGGGACTAATAAAGTTTTATCTAATCTCTAATTATTCAGTTATATCAAGTATGCTAGTGCTATATGCTAAAATCAGCCCCCCCACCATGATGTTCTCACCTGCAAACTTCACTGCTGATATTGTGTTTTTGGGCTAATAGGTGCCTCTGACCTCCAAACATGGTGGTCAAAGGCACAAATGGCATAGTAGTGAACTCTTTGACCAAACTATATCCTCCCAGTATTTCAGAGGCTTGGTACATGTTGCTCAGCAAACTTTAAATACGCTTCAATATGCTTTACCTTCAACAATTTTCTTTGAAACAGTTCTGTTACTGACATGTCAGTAGCACTTTTAGAAATATATTTACTTAGAAAATTGGTGATTGATATTTATATTTTACAACGGTAAGATGCGTTAACAACAAAAAAAAAGAGTTCCAAGTAGAATTTGAGTGAAATCAAGTTTGGGATAATATACATACCACTGTCCATTTTTCATAATAAAAATCATATTCATACGTTTTCCTGCATTGGCACTATTAAGCACCAACACAGCCTCATCCACTCTGGATGATGCCGATGGACCGGGTTAGGTGAAACATGCACTGACTGAGAAAGACCCTTTGTGAACAACCTCACTGTTCTGAAAGCTCCTCACTTCCAGTCACTCAGAAATGGTTTGCTCCTTTCTAAATGCCCTTTGTCCACCATCCAGCATGCTCACCAAAACCCAGCTGTTCATCCATTCATCTAAAATGTGCCTTGATAAAGAGATGATCAATAATAAAGAGATAATCAGTGGCGTGTGTTTAATGTGAGTCAGAACAACACGTTTATCTACTGTTGATTTAAGAGTTCTCTCTGCAGTGCAGCTGGAATGGCAGATGTTAGGATACTTGTCACCTTCAAAAACAAAGAAACAGTCATTCTGTGAACACTGAGCTTGTTTTATTGTATAGATAATGTAATGCTGCTAAAACCATTTGGATATTTGGCTGTTAAGCTTTGAACTCTAATCCTAATGTGGGTAATACATAGACTGTGTCTTTGATCCAAATCTAATCAGAATCTAATTATTATCTGTCTTCTTATCACGCCTTCATGTAATACACATAACACACACATTTGCACCTGCACAATCTCCCATTCTCACAGAAATTCAATGATTGTGCAAATGGAGCAAAAATGAAATATTGACCCTGGGGATTCATGCATACTCATCAGTTTATGTGAGTTATGTATGAATTAGATATGCTAATGAAACTGGACAGGTTATCAATAAGAGATATGGCAGTATAGCTAAAGGGAACCAAGATGTTTGAAAGGCCTGTCAGCCCCTTCACTTTGCTGACAATGTTTTTTACATTGAAACCACTTAGAAAACAATAAGGTTTCAAAAATATGAATATACAAAAAAAAGTACAACCTAGCTCATTTCATTCATTTAGTTTTCCTCTGTAACCAAAATAAAGTTGTAATCAAACAAACTGCAACAAAGACTTGCCCTGTTGAGGCTAATCGCCATTATTGAGGAGTACAACACTGAAAGACCCTTCAGTGGACTCATCAGCAGGTGGCTGAAGATGCTATTTTGGCTACACCTCGACAGGAAAGAATTACCTTTAATCATGTTTGAGCTGATCCAACGGCACACATCCCCATTTCTCCTGGGTTTTATATAATAGCAGATAATGCTATATGCCAGGGGTCTCCAACTCCAGGCCTCGAGGGCCGGCGTCCTGCAGGTTTTAGATAACACCCTGGGTCAGCACACCTGAATCAAAGGATTAGTTCATTAGCAGGCCTCTGGAGAACTTCAAGACATGTTGAGGAGGTCGTTTAACCATTTAAATCAGCTGTGGTGGAACAAGGACACATCTAAAACCTGCAGGACACCGGCCCTCGAGGCCGACTTTGACCACTTTCATTTCAATGCAAACTTGTAGGGAAAGCTGAAGTATTAGTTTACTGAATGAAGAAAGTCTGGGTCAACAAAAAGTCAACAAAAACACTTTAGAGCAGGCTTATGAATCTTTACTGAAGCTTACTGGCAAAAGCTAAAAAATAGCCAAGTAGACATTTGAAGGGAATGACAAAAGTCTTCTATTTGATCATTAATGTCAGGCAAGTAAATTCAAATTGTGCAAGTAACTGAGAAAGCTCATTTTGTTGGAACAGTTTAACACGTGTTTACTCGAGCGCATGGCCTACATATATGAATATCATTATTTTTAGCATATTTTCTGAAAGCGTGCTTTCTGGTTCCTGCACACCTGTCTGTGATGACCTTGTTGGATCCTTCAGGTAGTGGCTGGGCTAGTTAAGCCATACCTGTGTGATTGTGCTTGCCTGTGCATGACGACTCACCAACCTTTTCCCTGTGTGCAGATTCCTCTGGAGAGTCTCTTGCTGGACAGCAGTGACTGCTTTGTGGGAGAGAAGTGTTGAAAATGTGTGGATACCCCTGCCATGTAGGCCACGTGGGAGCCTGGGACCTTCATCACTCTGGATCTTTTCTTTGAACTGTGTTTTCAATGTAACACACTGAACTGGTGTTATTGTCTGACCTGTGATTCTTAGCAATTACTGTATTAGCAGCATGCCAGCTTCGCACATCCATGGAATTCGGTATTCCCTCTTAAACATGAGGACATTGGTAGATGCCCTTCAGCTACAGTGACACACACATGCATGTTTGTGTTAGAAATGACGTCTAAATTGTCCGCTAACTTAAAGCAGTGGTCAAGTGCAGCACACACTCAGACACGCGCACACTGGACACTTCTTCATTAACAAAGAAACATTTCTATTGATCTGGACTACAGCTACGTTTCATGTTACAGCAAAGAAATATGTATGGGGAGCACTAAATGGGTTACTGACACACTGGCGAACGCACACATACACACACACATTCACTTACAGTGAAAGGGAAACTTTTTCCTCTCTCTCACTTACACACATCCAAACACATACACACAGAATGACTGGTCAGTGCTAAGCAGGTTAGAGTGAGTGAATTAGTATTGACTGGCTCCTTACAGCATTATCTGTGGCTGCAGCTTGCCACTACTGTCAGAACTGCAAGTGTGTGTGTGTGTGTGTGGGTTTGTGTCTAAATTAACAGGATTTTTATGAAGAACTCTCATAATGTGAACGTAAATGCCACCTTTGATAGTTTAAAGTGTATGTTTGTAGCTTATCTGTATCGCTCTTCTCTCTCATTGTGTTTAGGTGTGTGTGCCTGCACACATGTGCGTGTGTGTGTGTGTGTGTGTGTGTATGGGAGAGTCAGAGATCCTTTAGCATCATCACTGTCATAACGGAGATTCTCCACAGACCTAATGCAGCCATCACTCATACACACTGCCAAGGGTTATTTGTGTGTGTGGTTGTAGGGGTGGGTTGGTGGTCTGTCATTTCTCAGTGAGGAAGGAGGATTTATAGCAGTTTGCATTGACACACAGTGACAAAGAGAAAAAGGAAGGAATAGAAACGAGTGTGGTAATAATGAGTGGAGCTCATGCTAGATTTGGGCACTATGTATCATCAGCTGGGTCAGGAAAACAGAAACGTTTCCACATTATGTGAGATTATTGTCAGTGGTTCAAAGAACGTGAGAGCAAAAGAAAGAAATCTTAAGCGATTACTGAAATTAAAAAAAAAATCAAATTTTTCATTTGACATTAACTTTCCACTTGAGCATGTCTCTTGCTGAGTGCTCCCTGCCGGTCTCTCTGTCATCCTCTTACATGAAGCTCTGCCTACGATGGTTTCACTGTAAAAGTTCCACCGAAGAGTCCAGAGCTGATCTGTATTTGATGGGAATTCACAATGTTTATTGCCCTTTGTCATTTTGACCCAAATCCCCAAGCCTGCTGATGTTATATGATGTTATGTTGAAATATAAATATGAAATATAATACTTAGCTCAGCATTAATGTTTCTGCAGTGCATCTAACCAGCCCACAATCATTCTGGGATCTTTTAACCATGACGTCATTTCCGTACTGTAATGATTTAAAGTTAAGCACTATGTTGGCTGTGGGGGTCAGGGGTCAGCTGATGATTCTTACATTCATTCAGTGAATACCATATAAACCATGTGAAGAATTCACTCATTGAATCCAGTTGTGCATTTACACTGAGAAAGTCTACTCCAAGTTAGCTTTGCAGAAAAGCTGCTGGTAGAAATGTCCTCCAAAGAGATACTTTTTAAACTTTTATTTAAGTAAAGAAGTTCAATCAGTAATTCAACTGTTTCTACTTAAGTATCAAATGTTTGTACTTTTGATTTCACTGACCTGCTCTGTTGGACGCTGTAGTTTGGGGTGACATGAAGTGTCAACAGTGTGTGTGTGTGTGTCTTGGGTGCCTGGGGACCTGCTGGTGCCAGGGTGGGGTCGACTGCCTGGTGGGTCAGGTTATGTGGGACTCTTGCCTTTTGGCCGTTGGTGGGACCTCCTTCATTCTCCTGCTGGGACGGACGTTGCTGAGATGTTTGGCCTTTGGTGCTCCTGTGGGCAGCGGATGGCCTGATCTCCTGGATCTATCTCTGTCTTCATCTGGCTCCTGGTGCGTGACTGCGGCTTCCCACCCTCCTTTTCAAGTATATTTTATGACACACACACACTCGCTCTCTCTCTCTCTCTCTCTCTCTCACGCACACGCACACACACCACAAGAAGGTTGTAGATTTATGTATCTATGTATAACGTTTTGTGTGTGTGTGTGGAACCAAGTTTCTAGTGGTTCTTGTTCGTTGTGTTACCTCTTGTTCGTTTATATATATTGTTGTATTGTGTTTCCTAGGTTACAGTATATTGCTGTATATGTACTGAGACATGTGCACTTTAAACACCAGCAAATGTACTGGGATCTTACTAATTAAGCCACATTTCCTTTTAGGAGTCCTCCTGTGATGTGGAAAACCATACTTACTCGATGGTCACAGTCTGTTCTGATCACATTAGTTTAGTAATTGAAATGTGAAATGAAACGTGAGACACAGAGCAAGTACATCTCTATATGATAAATAGCTAGTGCTGGACTTCAGCAGACATCAGTCAGGGCTGGCCCTGCTTCAAAACCTCAAACAATGACACATGTCAACCATAATCACACATGATATCCACCCTTCCACCTACACACACAGTCTCTGTGTCCTGTACATCCATAGCAATAATCCATCAGATCTACCTTCATTGGAGCAGAGCTTTAATCAAACCAGCCCCCCTCCATCCACCCAGCTCACCCCGTCAGCCATGGTCAAATCCAATAACAGCTCGATACTCATAGTGATTGATTGGCTTCCAATCCAATTGAATCTCTGTGAGATATAGGTGGGAGGGGGACACGGGCTGCCTTGCTCAGTGCCATTATGCACTGGCACTGGCAGCAGAGCAAAGTAGGGATGAGAAAGGAGAGACAAGGCAGAAAAGAAAGATGAGAGAAGAAGAGCTGTACTGAAGAAATATTGGAAGTGCAAGAAAGAAAAAACAGAGAGGAATGACCTTGCATGTGTGTGTGTGTGTGTGTGTGTGTGTGTGTGTGTGCGTGTGCGCACATCTGCCAGGTCCTGTTTTAATTGCCTTGTTAGAACTTGACTGTAACTTGAAAATGTAAAAGTGCTCACACACTAGGAAGGGAAATAAACATTTCCTTTTTCTCCGTTTGTCTGCTTTTTCCACAGGGCCCAGCAGAAGGCATACAAGTCTCCACAAATATGTTTGTATTATTAAACAAACATATTTACAGCAGATGCCAGCATGGAAATAAATAACCTGGATGTGCTCACAAAAACTGATCAGAAGAGCATTCAGAACTCTGTAATCTCTTTATGACTTTGTCTTCTTGTCAGTTGGCATCTGCACACAGAAGAGAGGTTTTAAAAATCTTAAGTGCAGCTACTTTTATGCATAGACATTCCATGAAGTACCACAAAATTAAATACTTTCATTTATTCATAGTCAATATTTAAAAATGCCATTTAAAAATAACTGACATCTTTAACATCTTTAATACAAATTAAAAAGTAGGAGGCAAAATTATGTTTGTGAAATCCCATTTTGAAACTTTAAGATTAGTGTTTGCAGTGTTGCTATGTTGGTGTTTTGAGTCTGGTGGTAAAACTGCAGGCTCATTTGCTAACAACTTGTTAATTATCAATAACTTGAATTCTAATAACAAACAACAAACTCCAAGCAAATCTGAGCCATTTCAAAGGTGGTTGTGATGCGTTCAAAGTAGCAATAAGTTTCACTTTCTCTGAAAGATGGCCTTTCCAGCCTGTAACAGACTGGCTGGGTCAGTGTTTGGGACCTGAATGGCAGTAGTAGCCTCCACCCCTGATGTCACCCTCCAACTGAAATCTTGTGGGATGGTTTTTTACAAACTACTGCTCCCACTTCCACTATTAAACCTCCAGAACCAGCAACTGTTTTACCTTCCCAATTATACTCCTTTCCTCCAGCTGCTCTGACAGAGAGTACTTAATCTCTGCCTTGCGTACATTCATTGGTACAACAGGATTAAACAAATTAGCCAACAACAATAAATCTGCCTTTCAGAATCAGAATCAGAACGACTTTATTTATCCCCAAGGGGCAATTAGAAGGTTGTGCACTGATTGAGTTTATCAGTACTGGGGTGTTGTGCAAAATCATCCAAATCAAACGTCATTGTGGTTAAGAGATCTCCCTCATTCCATGAAAACTGCAGACACGTCACAAAATACAATGAGCAAACCAAATGGACAAAACAGAAATGGGGAGGGGGCAAGCCCGGTCTAGGGGTATGTGAGCACAACATGCTCATAGTTGAAACCATAGACTCATGGGTGAACCAAGGCTAAATTAACAAACAAACAAGCTATTCCAAGGGAGCGCTACCGCAACCCTTCGTGAAAACAAAACCAAACAAAACACAAGTGCTACCTCGAACTCTCCTGCTTAATAAACAAGAGAAAACGTACAAAATAGGCAGTTCACCCCCATCTGCTTCTGTGCTATTTACAACACTACATACAAAACCTAGTTGCTCTCAGACCACACACACAATCACCATGGGTTTGGAGGTCGAGGACAAGTCTGGTGCTGCTGTCAGCTGTTATCAGGGGAACAACTGCTGGAGACAGAGTTTTTAAAGTGGTCAGTTGACAGTGAGGCCCAATCAGATGCTGCCATGGGACCTGTAGAGACTCTTAAAGAGATAGAACACACACACACACACACACGCACACACACACACACGCTGATTTATGACAAAATTTGGCCAGTGGTTCTGACACTCACCAGTCCTCAGCCTCCTTCCTCTCCCTAAGCATACAGTCGCAGATTTGGGGTGAAACCCTCCATGCATGGCAAGTAGCCTCCTTTTCTTGATGTCAGTGGCTTCTATTGCCTCCTTTTTTGGTGGTATTTGTTATTTGGTGGCTGCAGCTTTCCTAGTAGCCTCTTCATTGTTCCCATTTGCCTGTGGGATTCCCAGGTACTTGCAGCTGTCCTCAGTGTCTGCAATGATGCCTTCTGGTAGTACAATCCCCTCAGTTCTGACTACTTTCCCTCTCTTAGTTACCATCTCACTACACTTCTCCAGTTCAAATGAAATTCTGATGTCCTTGCTGTTTATCCTGGTGTTGTGGATCAGTGATCAATGTCTCATTAACTCCTGGCATACAGCTTGATGTCATCGATGCAGAGGAGGTGCCAGACAATTGCTCCATTCCATCGTCAGTATCCATAGCCAGTCTTGTCAATGATCTTACTAAGGAGGCCCCTCTGGTATTGTTGCCAATTCATTTCTGTACTATTGAGCCATGTCCCTTTTCATTTTAGCTGCTATGATGTAGGTTATTGGCCGGTAGTTGGATGGGACTGATCCCTTCTGGGGATCCTTGGGGATCAGAACTTTCTGGCCTTCAGTTAGCCATTAAGGATGTGTCTCATCCATTAGCAGCTGGTTCATTTGTGCTGCCATGCCCATAAAGTGCAGTCGGCTTCTTCAGCCAATAGGCATGAAACATGTGAGGGCCTGGTGCTGTCCAACTCTTCATACTGGAGACCCTTTCTTGGATGTCTGCCACTGTGACGGTTACTGGATCATGTTTAGGGAGATTTCTGTGGTCTGCTCTTAGCTCCACTAGCCACTGAGCATTGTTATGGGTTGCATCATTCTCCCATATGCTCTTCCAGTATTGCTCCGTTTCCAGTCTTTGTGGTGCTGTTCTAATATTGTTCCCCTGCCACTGAGAGTACACCTTGAATGGTTCAGTGGAGTACAGTCTGTCGATTCTCCTGGCATCTATCTCTGTGGTGTACCTCTTCAAGCAGCTGACAAGGGCTGTTAGTCTTTGCTTGGCAGTTAACAAGGCCTCAGATATGGATAGCTTGCTGCCTTTCTTAGGTATCCCTTTTTTTCATTACACCTTTCTGCAGCTATAGTACACTGATAGTTGACTAACATCCCTCTGCACTGCCTTGATCTTGCCCTCTAGTCTTTTTCTTCATGGAGGTTACCTCTCCGTGTAGCTGTTCATGTTATATCCAAGCATCTCTATGATCACTGCTGCTGTGGTGTAGATCAGCTGGTTGTTTTTGGTGATGTTAGCAGTAGGGATTGTCTGTAATGCTGCATTCACATTCACATCTTCTAGTAAACCTTCAGAGGGTACTTCATGTAGTCTTGGTAATCAGCCATGGAGGGACATGGTTTCCAGCTTCACCATGATCTTATCTCTGAGGTCAACTGCTCTCGCACTCAAGCACCTTCAGTCGTACTTGAAGCTTGGTACCCAATCTCGGGTGGGGGTGATAAAATCTCCCCCTGACCTGATGTCCTTCACCTTGCCATACCATTTGTGTTGTACCTCATAGATCTCCAGTTGTGATAGCAGCTCCTTCCAAATGTTGGAACACTAAGCTACTAGTTGTTTCGCCAACAGTCTGAATGGTGAGTATCGAGTTGCCATAGGTCCCACATCCTCTTTATGTAACACATTTCCACTGGGGTTACTTGCATCTTGCATAGTAGCAAATAATAGATAGATAGATAGATAGATAGATAGATAGATAGATAGATAGATAGATAGACTTTATTTTTTCCACATGGGAATTTGTTGTGTAAAAATAGCAATAGTAAAAACACTAGAGTCTGGTAAGGGCCTTACACTATGAGAGTGCATGAATTTATATACAGATAACAATAATGAAAAACAAGGAAAAGAAAAATTAAGTTAAAAAAGTAAAAATATATTTAAAAAACTGAGAAACATGTAATCTGAATTAATACATAATAATTACATCATGAAATCGAGGAAAAGCAGCATGACGGTGTAATACAAAAATGTGTTTCATGCTGGACAGGTATGC
>VOQK01028087.1:0-12865 GCA_015052645.1 Benitochromis conjunctus
ATCACTTCTCCCAGTTCTAATTCAATCCACATTTCAACTTCCATCCATCCATCCATTCGCTTCCGCTTATCCTTTTCAGGGTCGCGGGGGGCGCTGGAGCCTATCCCAGCTGTCTTAGGGCGAGAGGCGGGGTACACCCTGGACAGGTCGCCAGTCTGTCGCAGGGCTAACACACGTAGACAGACAACCATTCACACTCACAGTCACCCGCATTCACACCTTTAGTGTTTTCCAATTAACCTATCCCCTCAAATTGCATGTCTTTGGACTGTGAGAGGAAGCCGGAGTACCCGGGGAGAACCCACGCAAACACGGGGAGAACATGCAAACTCCACACAGAAAGACCCCGGCCTGATGGTGGAATTGAACTCAGGACCTTCTTGCTGTGAGGCAACTGTGCTAACCACCGTGCCACCGTGCTGCCCCACATTTCAACTTTATTCTCAAAATAATATTTCAAGTTTAACCTCAAAATTTTGACTTTATTGTCAAAATGAACAATAATATTTTTATCTTAATGTGGCTCTAATACTTCATTTAAGTCTAGATACATAAGTGAACTGCTTTCATCTTGGGGACAGTATGAATACCTCATTATTTATTATACTTCAAATCAAACTTATCAATATTAACCTTAACAATGTGATGACAGACAGAGCGATTGTTCCTGTTATAGAAGGACTAAACTCTTGCTACACTACACCAAAGCAATCATCCTGTGCATGGCTCCCAAACAAGACAAATTTACAAGGCAAGAAAGTTGTCAGCAATTGTGATATCGCAGGCGGGAGAGCAAGACACAGACCGAGCAGAAACACACAAGCGCTGGTGGCACATCTTAAATAATCGGACAAAACAAAAGAAATGAGATGGCGCTTGTTTGCGTTCCTACCTCTCAGCTGTGGCTTTGATCCTGTTCTTTTGAGTGCTGAGCGGGCATTCGCTCTTCTCATGAAAATGGGCCTCCACACATTTCTCCTCAAACTCATGCAGCTTCTTGCGATCCTCGTGGCCCAGATAGAGCTCTAATAAAGACGAGTGAGACGGTAGAAGTGACATGTGTAGAGATAACTGTTAAACTATCACCGTTTTCTTCCTTTACAGAAAACATGCTGTGGTACTTACTAAGTCCAGAGGCTCTCTCTTCCCGCTCAGCGTCTCCACTAAATTTCTTGTAAATAGCTCTCAAACCCAGGTCCATGTGACTGAGGACGTTTAGGGGCGGTGGCAGCCACGGTCTCACTTGATAGGTCATTATGTAGCGGTACCGGTTGTACTTCCACAGCTTGTTGGATGTTGATGCCATGTCAAAGTAGACGTTGCTGTTAACAAGAGTTTGGTTTATCGAAGGGCAGCCTCTCGAAAAGTTACTATAAACTAAGATTTTTCAAAATGCTCACTTGAAAAATGCGATGAGGATGTTGACCATGATGATATACTGGACAAACATATACACAGCCTGGAGAAATGGTGCAAGAAAGGATGCAGGAGGACATGAATCATCTTCCTCACATGCTGTTGACACACAAAAACACACTGATCTTACACACAGTGCACATTTTTAGGAGCAATAGTTGTTTTTTATTCTTATTCATCATACAAAAACTATCAGAGACTTGGTATGAATCTCCTTCTGCACCGTGAACGCTAAATTAGAACCAGATTCATAGAAAACTACAGGGACAAGAAAAGGGCACAGAGTCTTGCAACATATGGTATGGCTGACACAGAGCTCTGATTTTAACATCACTCAGTCAGTCTGAGACATCAGAGGCAACTGAGACCGCCTAAATCCACGCTGGAGCAGAGCACATTAAAAAAATCTGAAAGTAAAAGAATTGGCACAGTTTACAGGGCAAAGTGTGACAGACCTGCCACTGATTTATTGATTGCTCTTCTTATGGAAGACGCAGACATAGCTCTTTGGAAGCATCCACACTTTATTTTTTGGATCCCTACTTCTGTGCAATAATCTAAGTTACACCTTCAACTAAAAGCAGCAAGGGACCTACATGTACTGTAACTGCCTTAATCATTTATACCAATTACATTTTAAATTATCTTGTTATTTGCAGGATATTTTTACACATAAAGAATCAGCCCCTGTAATAAGTGAAGTTGTCTAAGTTCTGAAACAATGAACTCCTTTCAGCTTTAGCCTGCAGTCAATAACAAGCACTGTAATACAAAGGTGAGTCAAGCAAAGCTCACCTTGTGAGGTAAGACTGTTTGAATGACCTTAATTCAAGTGGAGTAGGATAAGTGACAAATTAGCCTTGCAGCAATCTTCTACTCAGTATTTCCACGAACTCAGGGCAATGCAAAAATCGTAAAGGTTAAATTCTACTGCTTTAAAAAAAACTTTGGTTAATCAGTATCTAGTGTTATTGGGCCACTAACGGTCTATCTCAGATGCATAGACCTCTCCATAGATCATCCAGTAGGGCTGGAAGACTATGTCTCGAGCCAGGCTCCATGATGGCTCCTCGTCTGGTGACAGGACAGCCTTCCTGGATACTCCGTAGGTCAGCAGCACTATTGCCATCATCACCACAATGAAGAACATGTTTCTGGTCTGGGCACAGAGAGAGTGAGAGGTTACTAAACAATAAAAAAACTCCAGTGAGTGCTGTGCAGTCTGTACCCACCATCTTAGTGATCATGGTGAGGTAAGGGCCAGCATGCTGATTAACAGCCAGCAGATCCATCACCCTGATGAACCAGAAGATGATGTCCAGACAGTATGTGATGCGTCCTGCTGTCCGATAGGGATCAGAGTGCCAACGCATTACCAGTCCAGACACGAAAAGCAGGATGGCGATGAAATCTGATATGTTCCAGTATTCTGAGAACCAAATCTTCAGCTTCTGGCTCAGTTTTGTTGCCTCAGACATTAATATCTAATTATAATACATAAAAATTTACATTACTACTGACTTATGACATTTTATGTTCTCCAATAACACTTTTTAATGCCTTCTGCTAAAAACTGAACCTCTGACCTCTCTGGTTTTCTCTGCTGCAGTTGACAAGATGTATGCTATGACCAGCCACTCCTGAACACTGGGTTGATCCTCCATCTTCACCAGGATAACATAGGAGAATAACATCAGAAAGGCCAAGTAGGACATCTACAGTTGAATCAGAGAAAAGATAATCAGAGAGAGGGATGAGAACAATATATAATAGTCATCTGCATGATGCATTTTGAGAAAGAGAACTGTTATATAAGTGTGTTAACTAACATACAAGATGCATGGCACCTACTGTGTGAAACCAAAACTTGACAACAGGAGCTGTGTAGAAATCATAGAGTGTTGTGAGCCAGGAAACACAGCGCACAGTTATAGAGGACATGGTTTCTGACACAGGACCAAGACATTTGTCTTGGAAAGAGAGTCCTTGCTCTGCATCATGACTACCCTGCATGGGTAGAATAAATGAAAAAAAAAAGACAACCATACAAGTGAGGAAATACTATGAAATACTGTAAGATATTAGCCAGTTGAAATTTGCAAATAGTACTGGATAAGTGCAACACTCCTACTGTACCGTGTGATCAGAACCCCTGGTGCCTGGTGCTGGCTTGACTGAGTCGAGTCCAAACAGCATTGCCTCGTGGGTCTGTGGTACGTGACACATTTCAGCTTTGCTTTTAAACTCCAGAAGCAGAATGGCAGGAGGCAGAAGAAGGCTCAAAATGATCTGGGGAAAAAGGGAGAGCATGTCTGGCTACTTAAATGACCTCCAATAAAATATACCGCTTTGCAAAATATGAAAAGATATGAAATCCCAGGCAGAACTTCATTATGTGACAAACTGCTAATTCAAAATCACCTGAATGTGCAACAAGTGTGTCAGAAGAAAAATTCAGTGGCAACAGTTAAATGTAACTCCAGCACACTACCTCGCTTATTGCTAATACATTTAATTCAGAATACTTTAATAATCCCTAAGGAAATTAAGTGGGATTTAAACCCACGCCCCCAGGGGAGACTGTGACCTGAGCGTAGCACCTTAGACCGCTCGGCCATCCTGACTATTTAAATCACAAATTACAATCTGGGACCTAATGAAGGTCAACATCACTGAAACGTTGCAATAAATATATCAGAAATAATGGTGAGCGTGTACAGAGCCAGTCACATTTAATTATTCGTGTGGAATCTTACTTTGTAACAATACTGTGCAGGCTCCTGTCGAGTTACCAAGTTAAGTTACTTTTTTGTTAAACTTAAGTGTTAAGCAGTTGTGTTAAAAACACTACTTAATTTCAGCGTATTTTGTGCTTACATTTGACTTACACTGTGTCATTATATACAGTGCTGTGTCAGCACTATTACATTATAATAGTGCTGCTGCTAGCAGCTTGTAGCAAGAGATTCATACTTTGAATTTAGTTAGTCAGTCATCAATGATAGCAGGTAATAGGAAAAGAAAGATGGAACATGCCCTTCATAGACTAAAAGTGCTGCATCCTGTGAGCTGCAATTGCTGATGAGACATATTCACTATTTTTTTATATCATAAGATATAAAATTATTATTACAAATTTTGCTGAAATATTAATGTATGGAGCTGGCTCGAGGCTCCAGCGTCCCTACCCTGTACAGCTATCAAGAAAAATCAAGAAATCAAACCCGATTATTTATTTTTTTTAAATTAAAAAAAAAATTTAATTACTGTTGGTCTCTTCGCCTTCACTAGGAATGCTAAACCCACATTTTTTCTTTTTGCAGTGATGCAATTAAATGACACTGAAATATTAATTTTATCTGGTTCATCTGACGTGAAAGTTTACCTTCAAGAATGAGTTTTTTCTCATGTTGAGTGGACCAGTCCAGAGATCAGTGAGGAGAGTCTGGGTGCAGGAGTGTGAGACGAATGGTCTGTGACATGAGGAGACAGCCATCTGCAGACAGGTGAAGTGGCTCCATGCCTCCATCTCATAAGTCAACAGCTTCATGGCCATCTGCTCGTTCTGACGAAACGCACAGTCTAACACATCCACCGCCAGCTTACCAAACTCACTGACACACAAAGACAGAAGAGGTATGTAGTCAAATGCATGTTTTTTAAATAACACAAAGTCTGTGATAATTATAAAAATATGTAAGAACAAAAAAGCAAAACTCCACCAGTAACACAAAAAAAATCCACAACACAGGAGTACAAACTTTATGTATTAGTGTGTATTGTACCCATATCTTCACATATACAACGTAACATATGAAGTCCTGAGGGGAAAAAGTGTACTGCATGGTAACGGTTAGTTAGTACTACTCCCTTTAACAGAAATAACTTTGGTAGGTGCTTCACAGATCTGCAGCTTTACAGCTGTATATCTGTACATATGTATACAACTGTAAATCAGTACATTGGCTGTAGTTCATCTGTATATTTGGTCTCTCTGTACATAATCTGTTCATAACTATTCCACCATTTATACTACCCTTATCTGTATATATCAGCGCATATGTACATTTGCCCGTAGTACATCTGTATATTTGCTACTCAACTTATCTGTATATAATTGCTCTTATTGCACTTGCTACTCTTGAACTTCTGATTAGATGCAAACTGTATTTCATTACCCTGTATTCATACATGTGTAATGACAATAAAGTTGAATCCTAATCCTAAAAAGTTTTGGAGGTTTCTTGCATTTATAATCTTCCAAGAACATTTCAATGAGTCTCCAATCTGGACATTGCCTAGGCCATTCCATTCAACTTCAACTTCAAATTAAACTAAAGTTTCAGACGCACCTTATCCTTAAAACAGCCTTCAAAGTTGAATCAGTGACTGCAAGCTGCCCAGTTGCTGTGAGACCGAGGCAGTCCCCAAAGCATAACCTTTTCACACCACGCTTCAAAGACGGCATGAAATTCTTCTCCTAAAAATAACTCCATCTTTGATTTGTATGTCCAGAGCACGTTATGTCAAACGTGTTGTTTCTGTCTGTGTGTTCGCTGTGAAACTGTATATTCTTCTTAGACAGCGCCTTAAATGCAGGTCAAATATGTCATTCGCTATCTGATTGTAGACGCAGGCACTTTGACACCAGAGTTACCTGCAGGCACTGTGATGACATTTTAAGTTGTTGGAGATTTATTTTTGCATCATGCAGCATACCCTTGAATTTGCCTGGGCAGTCCGTCCTGGATAAATTAGCATTCAATTAAAATTGGTGCCACTGCCTTATAGCCGAGTGATTTATTTCAACTAAGTTGGAGACATTTCAAATCCCTTGCCAGACTCACAACATAGCCTTAGAGAGCTACTTAAATCTTGACACGATGGCATCACATACTTCAGTAGAAGAGAGAACACCAGGGCTTTGATGAAAATTCAAAAGGTGTTCCACTTTGTGCCACTTTTTCAGTGTGTATCACTGTTAGAAATAAGCACTGGATCGCTGTTTGCTTGTTCAAAAATGTTGAAGAAGTCATACAGTTCAATGACACTCACAGTGAATATGTCTTGAATCGCTCTATAATGTTATCATCCAGGCTGCTTTGACGAGCTTCAAAGGCCATGGAGCGGTAAAGCTTGCAAGCCACAGTTGCACGTGCCAGCGCTTCTTCTCCATGTTGCCACAGGAACAGTGCCATTTGCTGCCTTTGCTGAAGGACAGCCCACACAAATAAGTCGTTGAAGTTGAAAGGAACCAGCAGTGGAGCATCACCAAGGCCTGGTCTTGACACCTCCCCACTGGTACTGGGTGGCACATCTTGCTCCTAATAGAAAAGGTTAGATGTATGAACAAAATAAGGGACAAGGAAATGAAAAAATAATACATGGGGATTTGAGATTTTTTTGTCATTAAACAGATAGAAAATTATGAACGGTGTGAATCTAAACCATAAAAAAAAAACTCTAAACCAACCTTGCGTTTGTAAGGCTGGGCGGTCCTAAAGAAATGCAGGTCCTGGAGACTCCTGTTCCTCGTAGAGTTTGGCATCAACCCGTGTCTGAGTTTAGAAAAGGTGGCTGAACTGTCTCGTCTACCATCCTACAGGCATCAAAAGGAGAACACTATTTGTATGAAAACTGAAAAAGTAATTAAACCAAAGCATTTTTAGATGGCATTTATCAGGGTACAGCGGGGAAAGAAAAAGAATACAATCACTTGAGTGCTCACTTTGTCATGCAAACGGCTGTACGCAGCTCTGAATTGTTTGCGTGTGTAGGTGCTGCGGTACGCTCCTCCTATGAGGTACTCTATCACCAAGCCCATGTCAATGAGGGAAAGACGATAACCTGCAGGAAGGGAAGTCTCCCCACAAACACATACAAACACGATAAATAAACAAATACTGTGCAGATGTAAATATGGCTGCTACAGTAATCAGTATTTATAACATAGAAAAGGGGCGGGACCACGCAGCTTGCTGTCAGTGCACAGTTCCAAAGCTTGCATCTGCAACGCTATGGAGGACCATTAGTGCACATGGGAAACTTGCACATCTGTAAATGTTAATGCCGAACAGGTTATGGAGCAACATATGCTGCCATCTAGACAATGCCTTTTTCGGGAGGTGGAAAAGGAAGCTGCATGTGCACCCACAGCTACTCTTAATATCAAAACTCACCTGTTTTGCATCTTCAACAAGGTGGTGCAAGAAGCGGGCTGTTGGCCCTTGTGCCTGCGGGGAGGATTTTATATAATTATATAAAAAAAGAAACTGACAGTAAACAGAAAATGTAAAGTGCAAAATCAAAGCAAACTAAATTTACTGGTTACTTTTAACGGCTGCATGATGCACATGCAGTCACAGCTCAGCAAATTTTGAATTGTTTCTTTGAAGAACTGCTCATTCCAGTGTTATGAATAAGTGAAAAGGCTTTTATACACAAAATATAAAGGCAACATGGAGCTGAGTGTGAATGTATGGCAAAGAGCTCTGTGATTTTAAAAATATATCCCAAACCAGCTACTGGGAAAATATTTTGGATGCAACTGACCACAAAACACAAGAGATCCTGGTGCAGAAACACTTACAGTCACTGTGATTTGGATCAAAGCAGCTTTGGGAATTGTGAGAGAAATTCAAGAGAAACAAACATTATGGAATTTTGTATGTTTGCACAGCAAAGTGAAAGTCAAACCCCAAGATAAGTAAACGTTATTTTCTGAAAAACACATTTCACAGAAATAATTGTACTGTTTACCTTGATTAATAAAATGATGAATAACAAATAAGGAAAAAAGAAGTCTCTTAAATATTTAAAGTAGATATATTAATATATTATAATAACCATGTTGTAGAGCTCTTCAAGGCGATCGACTGTGAGGAAGCGGCTCATAGTCATGCCGTTATCAATCAGCATTTTGACAAAACTGACACGGTCCATCACCAGAGCATCTAGCATGGCTTGCTCCAAGGAGCCCACCTACACAAGTAAAAAAAATAATTTACATTTCTCCTCTTTTGCTTTAATGGAAAATAACTGCACTACAGTTTTGCATTAATTATTCCCTTTGTTGTTGACTGTCTCACCTGCCAATGCTGTCCATATACAAGGACGTCTTTCTGTGCAATGTCAGCCCTGTCCCACGCCAGAGTCATACTCAGCTGCTCTGCCGGACTGGCCTTTGTGCCTAATTTTGATTCAGAGCAATAAAACACATAACATAAATCATATCTCTGCATTTCTTCACTAATACACCTCTTTTTCTGGCAGATTTTTCAACTAACAAAGAGAAAAGCTCCAGTCCCACATTAATGAATCAAAAGCACTTGAGAGAAAATGTTTGATAATTAAGAAGGAAACAAGTACCCTTGAGAGTAGCAGTCAAAATGGCAGCATCTGGTGCCATCTGGTCATCTGACTCTGAGTCAAAGATGGTTATCTGTTGTTCAAAGAAACACTGATTTAGTAGTCAATGTCCTCAGTCACAACACACGCATGCCCCAGAGGCTGTTTTACTCACAGACTGTCTATGATCCATACACTGCAGCAGGAGAGTATAGAGGTCAGTGGCTTCAGTCCTCTCCATTCCAAACACATCTCCAATCGTGGTGAGGAAGTTCTCTTTAATGTCAGCTTCCAACAGCCTGAAAACAAACAAGCAAACAAAAAAACACAATCAGTGTACGTTTGGGCCAGCTCGGCCCTTTCCATGTGGAATTGCATGTTCTCTCTGTATGGTGCTCTGGCTTCCTCCTACAGTCCAAAGCTTGTTAGGTCATCCAGCTAAATCAGCAGTAGGTGTGAATGTGATCGCAAATTGTTGTCTGTCTCTCTGTGTTACCCTTGCAATATACTGTTCAACATGTACCTCCAGGCAGCACTGGGGTACATGCTTCACAACAAGAAGGTCCTGAGAAGGTCGCAGAAGGTGGAGTCATGTTCTCCCCATGTTTGCGTGGGTTCTCTGGGTACTTCCTCCCACAGTCCAAAGACATGCAATTAGTGGGGTTGTGTTAATTGGTGATTCTAAATTGACCATAGGTGTGAATATGAGTGTAAACAGTTGTCTGTTCCTCTGTTTTATCCCTGCATCAGACTGCCGACCTGTCCAGGGTGTACCCCGCCTTTCTCCCTGTAGTAGCTAGGCTTCAGCCCCTCATGAGACTCAATTGGACAAAAGGTTAAATACACAGATGGAAGGACAATGTACATTTGAAGCAATTTAATAGTTGTAATCCTGTGTATTCTTGGTAAATTTAAAATAAGTCAAATAAGAGTCTAACAATATAATTTATGAGTTAACCACAGCAGCCTTTTGCTTTGTTGTACTAAACAGACACAGCTTTCTAGTGTTTACTTTCTATCTCATTTTACAATCAGTGAATTGCATCATCATCATCATCATCAAGCTTTTATATACACCTATTGGCTAACCCTTCCTAAAATATAAACGGCACTCAAATGTAGCTAGTAGAACAGGACCATACTAGGAACTGTGTGTTTGAGATGAGGAAAAACAAAGAACGTGACTGAGGTGTAACTGACTTTTCAATGTGGCTCGGGAGATAGCATGGGTCATCTGCTAACTGGAAGGTTAGTGGTTCAATCCCAGACTCCCCTAGCCTTCACACTGAAGTATCCTTGGGCAAGATACTGAACTCTGAGATGCATCTACTGGAGTGTGAATGAGGCTTGTTGCAAGAAAGTACTCTGAGTGATCAAATTGGGTAGAAAAGTGCTAAATAAGTATGGTCTGTTTACAGTTAATCAATCTAATGAAATAACAGTCAAGGGGAGATTCTCCCTTTGCCCATTTTTTTCTTTTTCACCTTTAAATATGTCCCAATACTCATAAAGAAGGTGTTATACCCTCCGCTTTGCCATATAAGTATAAATTATGCTTGCTCATTAAGCCAGGTGGCTCAAAAAGACCCTGCTATGCATCCACTACAGGCCTACACCAACCTACATACTGTACCTTTCAACAGCAGTCTGCTTGTGTAAGAAGGCGAGCAGGTCAGCAGCCCTGCCGGATCCCTCAAACACAAACACTGGCACAGGGGGCACAGTGCTGACATAGTCCAACACTGTAGACACCACAGAAGGACCTCCCTCCACCACCACACACACCACAGGCACTCCTTGGTTCAGTCCTGCAAAAAAGGGAACAGATGATGATAAGACATCAGTCAAATCTGCGTGCTTCCTATTTTGTTTCGTTTTGTTAGTTTTTGCCCAGAAACACAAAGGGACCCACGGGGATGTATCTTCTGTAGTTGTATGTGCTTCTCCAGCTTCCTCCTGAGGCTTTGCTGAAAGCCATGCTTGCCCAGTGTTCCATCGTCCACCAACAGGAAGTGGGAGTGGAAACCATTAAGACAGGCTCTCTTGCTCAAAGGGTTTCCCAGAGGCTGGTAAGGCCTGAACACCTGAAGCGATGTTGAATCAGTGTCAGACAAAGGCACAGTAAAGCAGCACATTGGTATATAGTACTCTGCATATCTCAAAAAATGTGGTGAGGAATGAAGTAATGTGCAAAAACACAGTTTCTGTACTGACATCTCTGCCTATAAGGTCCATGTTGTTGTCAATCACACCCCAGGGTGTGATGCCAACTGTGTTTCTCTTCCTCAGGTCATGGCTTCCAAAGGATTTAACTGCATCACCTACATATTTAGACACACCTGGAGGGCATGCAAATAGCAGCTGAATGCACAACAAATACACAATAAGAACAAAAGCACTAAAATCCAAGGGGTACTTTTACAACAGCGCGGCATACAGAAATGTAACCAAACCAAAACTAACCAAAACCGAACCTTCCAGGAACACACCACAGATCAACATAGAGTTTTTCAGATGTTTTACATTAAGTAATGTGATTGCTGCCAGAAAATAATGTTCCATAAAAATTTGTAAAACTTACCTGTATTAATGCCATCGGTGAAAATCCATGCCCCTGTGCTGAGGGCAGCAGTTATCAGCCCTTTGCTAAATGCCTGCTTGACTTTAGGTGGCAAGGTAAAGTTTTCGGAGCCTCCGTGGACACTCAGTAGTAGCTTGGGTCTTTCCATCTGCCATTCCCTCAACATCAGCTGGAGTAGTGCTTCTGGCTTGGAGTCCACAGCAACACGAACATACTGAAAAAACATGAAAGTGTTTGTGACTGAGAAGCTCTTTGCACTTTTCTGAGGTGCTGCTGAGCCGATTGTTTTGTCACTACATCAGATAGCATCTTTGCTTTCATGCGTCCCGACCAAGCCTGCTTATATCATAGCAAAGCAAACTTTACGCAACCATCAAAATCTAGGTCTTATTAACTAGAGAGCAAGCATTTGCTTCTATATTTGAAGGAGTCTCTTGAGCGTGTGTACATTTGCTCCATTTCACTTTTTAAAATTTTTTTCCTTTGGCCTAGAAACACGCACAGAGCTGGTAAACTCACAGACCTTGGCTCGACAGACACGTGTGGCAGTATCTTCAAAGTCTACGGTGCCATAGGCATTGGTGGGACTGGCCCTGGTGTGGCGCTCCATGGACCACTCCTCTTCCACATCCTGTCCAGGACCAGGACAGAGGGACAATGGAGGAAGGGAGTCTTGCCAAGAGTGTTCCCCTATCAGGCGGCCGCAGCAACATCTAGCAAATAGAACGACATTGCATGGATGCATAGGAAGAAGCATCGTAAGGTAATTTGTAGCATGATTAACCTCAATCACACTTTTACAGCACTTCAACATAATGTTGTTGATTTAAAATACATTAAGTAGCTATTTCTGATAGTCTGCTATTAGATAATAAGAAGAGGCCAAAAAACAGTAACAAAATTACCAGTGACACTTGACTACATGTTAGCTTCTCAAAAGCCTTCAGTGATTCTTCCATTTGTTTCCTAAATCCCACACTTCTTCTCCACCTCCCTTTGCCCTTTGAGTCCACATTTCTGTGTTTGGTTGTTGTTATCATTTAACAGACCATGAAAATCACACATTTCCTCCCATTTCCCCTTAACTGTGCGGTACAAATGTAGGAGCAACAGGGCAGAAAAGCACATGATGAATGAGGGTGGGAAAACAATACTGAAGCATGTAGTAAGAGAATAAGAAAGAATATGGGGCAAGTTTGGTAGGACAGCATCTGAAGAGTCATATTATAAGCACACAATTCATCAGTGATAGATACCTTATCAAATTTTGGCAAACGTGGCATACTGGGATACATCTGAAAGAGACAGGAAGCAACGCGTCATCAAAATATCCACACGGCTGCTATTCCTGGAAGTAAGGGCTACATGCCAAATAGTTCTGCTCTCAGAAAAATGTTATTTCAAATAGCTGCTGTTAATGTTATACTACAATCTGTGACCCAACCTGACTACATTTCTTCTCAGAATCATAAAAGCTAATCAGTGCAATCAGATCCCAGTTTACCTGTGCTGATCCCAAGA
>VOQK01028089.1:0-10778 GCA_015052645.1 Benitochromis conjunctus
GTCCCAGCAGCTCTCAGGTCTTTAAGGGAGACTTTGTGTCTCTGAGCTGTGAGGAGGACGACAGCTCTGCTGGATGGACTCTGAGGAGAAACACAAGCAGAGAAATTAGTGCTGAATGTGGAATCGACTGGGGGAGATCAGCTGGATCTTCCTGTATCATCAACCACATCGTCCTACTGGACAGTGGAGTTTACTGGTGTGAGTCCAGAGAGGGTCCCATCAGTAACATGGTTAACCTCACAGTCACTGGTAAGCTGAGTGTGTGGAGTTAGTGTTGATGAAGCTGTGTGTAAATGGATGAAATGCTGTAGTTTGTCTCTGTGTTGAGGTGGATCAGTGATCCTGCAGAGTCCTGTCCTCCCTGTGATGGAGGGAGATGACGTCACTCTGCTCTGTAAAACAAAGACCACTCCCTCCAACCTCCCAGCTGCTTTCTATAAAGATGGCTCCCTCATCAGGAAGCAGCCTACAGGTCACATGACCATCCAGCATGTTTCCAGGTCTGATGAAGGCCTCTACAAGTGTGACATCAGCGGTCATGGAGAGTCTCCATCCAGCTGGATCACTGTCACAGGTGAGGAGCTTCTGTTTCTTTTTCAGATTTTAAACCCAAAGTGACTCAAACGGACCACAAAGATTTGTGTTTCTTAGTAGATCCAAGTTCTCCCACCTCTCCTCCTCCATCAGCCTCCACTGCCTCCCTCTCCTCCTCGTTTTCCTCTCCTCCTCTCTCTGTGATGGCGTCTGTTCCCTCCATAACTGGGCTGCTGCTGCTGGTCGTACTGGTTCTGGTGCTGCGACGATGCATCCGGAGAAAAACTGAAGGTGAGTCACATTCTGCTCACACTTTATGTTGACATATTAAACCATTGTGTTTTTTAAACAAATCGCCTAAAAAAACAATAAATGATAATTTGCACATTATAATTTTTCTCTGCTGAGTTTTCAAATGTGTTTCTGGCACTTTGAGCCTCATTTCCACAGCCCACATCTCCAACAGTCACAGCTCACACTAACATCATCTAAGTGGAAACAGAGCAAACACAATCGCTTGTTTTAAAAGCTGCCATGTGATACACAGCACGTGCTCTTTTCACAGTGAGGACCAGTTTGAACCACAGACCATTTACATTATCAACTGAGAGTCAAATTAAGCTAATTATGGCTAATCTGCCTGTTATATTTGTGCATCGATTTCTACAATAGCATTTTATGATTAATGTCATGTTAGAATATAGACATTTGTACACTGTACACAGTTTGGTTAAGTGAGACGTTGTATGTGAGACTTTGTGGTCAAAGAAAGCTGATGTGAGCAGTTCAGTCAGTTTCCTGTTTTTTGAAAGAAAACATAGAAACACTTTTCTTTTTAAAATTTCTTCTTCACCCAAATTTCTTCTGACTGCAATCTTTTCTTCACGTTGCATTTTAAACATGTTTCACCTGTTTATAAATACGCATCTTCCAACTGTTGAAGCAGCAGCATTTACAGTTCTGCTGTTAATGGAAAATCTTTGCATTTGATTTTGCAGAGAGAGATGCTGCAACAGCGTCTTCATCGGTGAGAAGAACATCAGCAGATGACCGACATGGGTCGAAGATGATGAGAGGTACAGGACAGCCTTAATCCTCCGGGGTTTCCACACGAGGCTCTGTGAGGTTTTAAACATGTGCTTCATCTGGGCCACGTTCTTTTAGTGTGGACTGCAGCTCGCCCCCTGGTTTTTCATCAGGTCGGGTTTATCAGTTTCTTTAGCTGGACTGAAAATTGTTTGCACATAATGCACAAAGATTTCAGTCCATCGTTAAAAATCTCCTGCGTTAAAGATGTTGACCCAGAGCCAGAAACAATGAGGTCTCTTCTTCTCACAGCAGGCTTATTATTCTCCATGTTTTCATTCTTGGACTGTACTAGCTTTGAATATTTACAGGTTATAATGAGCTTTGTTGCAGCCCTTCGTGTAACCGCTGTCACATGCTAGTCAGGTCAGGTATAATTGAAATAAATTACTTTCACAGGTTTGCAAAGTGCTACTTTACAAGATGCACCGTGTAAGACTGTTACATCATTGTGCCAAGCGAGCAGCTCTGTGGTCATTAGGCTTCCTGTTTTGAGAACTAAACCGAGCAGAGGTGTTAAAGTCGCTGCAGGTTAAAGACAGGCCGTGCTGTGGCCTCACGTTTGCTGCTGTTATTCCTGGAATGTCGAACTTTTCTAAAACACCACTTCTGCGTCAGTCGCCTGACTTTGTCATGTTTTGCAGAGAGCGATCCAGCTGCGGTTTATTCGTCAGTGCACAGAACACCGGACATCAGCTACGCACAGATCCCCATCAAGACGAACTGCAGACAGAGAGGTGCAGCTGCTCCTCTTTCATGCAAAACCCCCCCTTTGAGAAAATAAACGGTCCAAGCCGAAATCAATAAAAAACAAAGTCTCAGATCTCAGCCTGAGGCAGAACGTGGAGGTGATTGTAAGCTACACAATCCAGACAGGTGCACTACAAAGATATGAAGAGATTAGACACATAATACACACAGCTGCTGGAGAAGAATCATGGTTTGTGCGTGAGTCGATAAATATATGAAGTCATTATAGAATGAAAAACATGTGGTATTAAAGTGAAAGTGGTAAAAAAGCTCTGAGTGGTCAGTAAGACTGGAACAGCGCTTTATAAAGCCGCCACAGTCATTACACAGGGTTACAAACACACACGTTCAGCTTCCAACATGTTTCTCCACACGTGTTTTTTGAGTTGAGGACATTCATGTTCAAACACGAATATCTTAACCTAGCCTGAAAATTTCCCCCAACTTTTCTTACTGTAAAAGCAAACCAGTATATGTAATAAGGGGACAGAAGAATGAAAACAATGTCTCAGTTAATGCAGTTAATGGCTCTTAGTATTTAAAGTCGGAGATGACCCGGCAGAAGGTCGACGATGGCGTGCGATGGAAGGACTCGGGAAACGGAGGCGGCACATAATTCAGCATCAGAGCTCTACTACTACTAATACATATTTATATAGTTCTGTATTAAATATTAGAATCTGAGATTAATTTATTTTTGTGTAAGACAGTTTTGTGGATATCCTCTCTGTGATGAACAGAGCAGGTGCAGTTTTTTCTCATGGTTATCTAAACTTTCTCTACTTTGTGTGTATGTGTTCAGATCTTCCACCAGAGCCAGCGGTCATCTACTCCTCACTGAAGCTGACCCACACACCTTCACCACAGCGTAACCAGTCTGACCAGTGACGCCCAGCTGGCTGCCAAACACATCCCTGCACTCCTCTCTATATTATTTATTTAATCATATTCTGTGTGTGTTTAAAGTCGTACAGCTGCACTGGACCAGTTTGAATGTAGAGCTCAGGACGAAGTGGAAAGTTTATTTCTTTAATAAAACATCTTAAACACAAAGCAGTTTCCTGGTCATTGAACGCACCTGTGCAACAACAACCAATCAGAGATTCAAAAAGGGACATTCAAGGACAGAGGAGTCGAGGAGGTGTCCTTGTTTTCCGTGTATCAAATAAACTCAGAGCGGTTCAGCTCTGTGGAGGCGCCGTGATAAAGGGCGAACGTGGGATTGCCATCAAGGTGTAAACAGCTTTCTTTGAAACTGGCTTCACAGGTTGGCATGAACGTGATGCAATGTGTAAACGTGTCGCACCCTTTTGAGTGAGCGAGCAGCTCTTTGGTCATTAAGCTTCCTGTTTTGAGAACTAAACTCAGTCAGCAGAGATGCTGAAGTCGCTTTAGGTTAAGGCCACGTTTTCCATCGCATGACTTTGTTTTGCAGGGAGTCGATCCAGCTGCAGTTTATTCTCCAGGGCACAGAATAAGTGAGGTCCGTTATGCTCCGATCTGAGCCTGCAGCAGCAGACACAGTGAAAAAACATGAAAACAGGAGGTTTTTGCATATTTGTCACACATAAATGTTTCAGACCATAAAGAACATTTTAATATTAGACTAAGAAAACCAGACTGAATGCAGATTATTTTATTTATTAATGATAGAAAGCTATCCAAACCTACAGGCCCTGTGTGAGCGTGACTGACCCCTGGTGTTAAATCGTGAATTAACCACATTTTATTTTGGAAAGCTTGGGTGAATTTCACTATATCCACGCTCAGGCCGGATTACTGCCAGACTTGTTGGCAGCCATCCGGCCAGCAGGATAATCAAATGATCAGGAAATCCACAGGAGCGACACGTCGACGACTCATTCAGGAGGTCACAAAAGAACCAGAACATCATTTAAAGAAACGCCGTAAAGCCGCTCAGAGCTCAGGATGAAGTGGAAACGTCCTTTATTCCTTTAATAAAACATGTTAAATGCAGTTCCTCAGTCACTGAACACACCCAGCCAACTTTGGTCTTCTCGCCTTGAGAAGAACCAAAAGACTTCGGCCTGCATGTCTGAGCCTGCAGAGCTCATGTCTTGTTTTCCATTCTTTGCATGGACTGAACCGTTTAAACGAGTGGCATCACGTTTGTATAACACACCTCTTTCATACTCTGAAGGTAACAGCACACCTGTACATGCTACAGTGCAGAGAAGAGAGAACTACAGCAACAATGACTCGATCGTTTAGCTTAAACGTTTTAACTGTGTTTTGATAAAGGATGTGGATGTGCAGCTTTGTCTCAGTATGAGCAGTGACTGGAAGCAGCCAGCAGGTGGCGGGCCTTGACCTGCAATTACAATCAGCTGACCATCACATGAGTACAATAAGGTATTTTATTTGTCTATTGCCAGAGTTCAATCCTTCGTCTTCAGGAGACGAAAACAGAGTCGGGGGTTTCCAGCAGTTCTTCTTCGCGCATATTCAAACTGCGGTGCTGGATTAATCGTTTCCTGATGCTGGAAAAAAGGCAACGCCACAATGACTCTGTCCCACAACACAGCATTTCCAGTCCACACCTGCAGAGTAATCTGATTACCAATTAATCCCACTAACTGCAGCACAAGAAAGAAAGCTGTTCCAGCACCGAGACTGCCTGCCATCTGTGTTATTGTGCAGCCGTTTGCTTTCCTGTCACCGTTTCAGACACACCTAACCTCCACCAGCACCACCCACAGCGAGGACAGAAACATTCATTCTCCGACCAGTTTTGGTTATTTCACTTTGAACCGACGCCTTTTATCGTCATGAAATGAACTCTGTCCAAACCAAGTCAGCTGGTCGAAGTGTTTTAATAAGATCAGAACATGGTTACACGTGTAGGGGTTACACGTGTAGGGGTTACACGTGTAGGGGTTACACGTGTAGGGGTTACACGTGTAGGGGTTACATCTGGGACTGTGGTCTTTGCCAAGAAACAAAAGTGAAAGATCAACATGAACATGAGAAAGTTACACCCAGTCTTCACATTACAAGAGAACTCTTATTAAAACTCAGTGTTACACTTATCATTAGTATTAAAAAGGAGATTTGTATATATGTACATATATCTAAGTATATATATAAAAATAATAATCTCTGGCTTAGGGCAAAACACAAGACACGCTAAACCTCAATATTCTCATATCCTCTCAATATTCACGTGCCGATGTCATGGTTACCGACATGTGATCAAAATCCCACAAACCCATGAAAGTCTAACCTCCAGTCAAAGGAGGAGCTTTCATTCTCAAACATACAGAAGTTACAGATTGCTTTGTCATTATTAAAGCTGTTTAGTGGTCCGTTTCACAGGAATAAAGTGCTTAATGCTACATATTTGTGGACAGTGAGTCTCATGACCTGCGTCTGCTTTTCTAACAGAAATATTCGTAGTCTCAGTTTTACAGAAGCTGAATCACACTGTTATGTACATGTAGCTACGTGTCTCTGTGTTTCACATTCAGGTTTTCTAATTAGTTTCTTTAGCGCATCATCTCTTCTGATTCCCCTTTCTTTTTCGGGGCTTTGTTGCAAGTCTGTGAGGATTGGCGTTTTCTTTTATGGACGATGAAACCAACAGCAGCAAGAGCGACACAAAGCACGACTCCGACTCCAACTCCGACTCCGACTGCGACTGCAACGCTCCGTCCGCCTTTGTTGTAATCTTCATTCCTCCGAAATGCTCTTTCGAGGCGTCCCACGGGCTCGCTGACTTCATCCATGTGTTCTGCAGATCACAAACATCAGACATTGCACTCATTGTCTGCACTCAGACCGCAGGAAGCCTGTTCAACTAACTCTGAGATAAAAAACAACAACAAAAAAACCCAAAGCCTGAGATCAGCAACTCTGAGTTTCCTGTTCCAACAGCTCCGAGGTCATTCACCCCGAGTTAAATGCGTGAGTGAGTAGAGAGAGAAAGTGAAAATAGCGGGGCTCAGAATTAGTTTTTTATACTTTCGATGGTCATGATTTACCCAAGTTACATTTTCATTACATGCATCCTGATTTTACATTTGTTGTTTTAAGTGAAGCTGAAAACCTGGTGAAACAGATCAGACACAGTTTACTGACGGGCCCATCACACTAACATTTCTACCCAGCCTTCACTGATGGATGATGGCTCTCCTGCAGCCACAGCAGGGATGTTTTACTGAGTTCCTGTTATAGTCAGAGATCCGTAACAGTCCGGCTTTTACAGATTTTAAACATTTAAGTTTTGAGAGGAGATTGTTTAAATATGGAAAACAGATCATGTCAGGACTAAATAAGACACTATGAACGGATCCAAAACAGATCCATGCAGGATGAGCTGTGAAACGACCAGATGAAACTCAGGCCCGGGTCTGATCTGGTCTCAGTCCATGATCAGGATCCGTTTTGCAGTCCTGCAGTGCAAGTGGCCTGATGCTGATTCATATAAGATCCTGTGTTAGGTTTAAGGTGGATCCAGGTCTGGGTGGACTGACACCGAGTGTGAATGTCAGACTCGGTTCTTTTAAAAATGCTGTTTGAAAGCGTTAATGACTCAATCGAACATGCAATGTACTCAGATTACTGTGAGTGTGTAAAGCTAAATGGCAGACGTGACCACATTGTCAGACCTTTCAACACTTCTTTATTACGGTTGTTGTTCTCTAATCCCGGCTGCAGCTTTTCAGCTGCCAACCACACAAACTCCAACAACAACAACAACTCTATTCAGGACCCAGTTCAGTCCTTTATGGAGGGAGGCGTGCCGATCTGATGCAGCTCAGGTGTGCCACGCCACAAACCACGCCCACCACAGACTGACTGTGCAGAGAAACTGGCTGACAGCTGCAGATTTGATAATAAATCTGTTAATAACTGCAGAAGTGCTTATTTGCACAAAAAAATATTTTAAAAAGCATAAAAAATAGAAAAGTAATGTTTAAGGGGGATTTCACTGTTTGCACAAACAAACTGTTCTGAACTTTGACAACAATTTCACAAATAAATAGGAAATAAAACTAGTCAGCTGGTTCACCAGGAGGGGAAGTGAGAGGGAAGAAAGCCCGCCAGGATGTTAAGGCCTGTCTGTTACCATGGTAACTGAATCAGAGTTGAAGCTGGCTCTCTTTCAGGAGCAGAAACCTGAATTTCCTTCATCTCAGCATTAATAAACTCACGTGCCTCCTGGAGTAAAACACCCTGCAGCTTTCTACCAAGTCTCATCAACAACAAACTCAACCTCACCTGCTTCTGTCACATTGAGGGATCTTTCCTCACTTAGGACTCTCTCGCTGCTCGCTTCATTGCTCATTATAATCCGGCACCTGTATGTCCCAGCATCGCTGGCGGTGACGTTCTTCAGGATGATGGAAACGTCTCCGTCCTTCATGGAGCGCTCTCGCAGCACGACTCGACCCCTAAAAGACGGATGCTGGTACTTCTCGTACGAGCGGTCGTTGCGGTAGAGGAAGACGTAATCGTCCACACTCAGGTCAGGTTTGTTCCACTCCAGCACGGTGACCACTGCATCTCTGGGAGCCCAACACTGAAGAGTGACATCATCTCCAGTCTTCACTGTGTACTGGTCTAAAAGCAGAGAACAACATTCAGATATAATTCAGCCAACCTCTTAATAGATCATCTCTTTCTTCATAACAACCGTACATGATGTGATTGTTTATTTTTTAATAACTCATAACTAATTAGAGTCTCTGTACTGGAGCCTCTGGACCATATCTGTCCTACTGGAGGCTTTAGAAGCATTTTTAATGTAATCATCAGACTAATAATGTGTTTTCTGTGGAGGTAAATGTGCTCACAGACTGTATAAGAAGTCTGTGCTTCAGTTTGGTGAGCGAAGGAGGAGTGTTTTCATAAGTCAGTTATTTAAATCAGCATTTAGAAGATATCTGTGTGACACACCCACACACACATGCAGCTAACACCAACTGAAAACACAATACTCCACCCTCTCATTCAAATATTTGCCTCAGGAAAAACGAAAAAAGAAGCTGTACAGCAGCCAAAATACCGATACTGACTCAAAATGCAGAGTCCAAAAGCAATCTGTGACATCAAGCGATTAAGTCCATCTTTTAAATACAGTCTATGATGAAACCGGAGCCCACCTGGGTCAGGAACATTTACAGTTACCTGAAACATCATTTAGTTTGGCTGTAGTGGAGAGCAAGCTGTGTGGTTTTTTTTAAACCCATTTCTCTCTTTAGGAAGAATCCTGTTGTGTCAGTGACAGAAACCCAGCACATGTGACAGATCTGATGATGCAGTCACAGTCGGTCATGAGTGGACTGATTGTCTTTCACGCGCTCCTTTTAGAGGTCGTCATAGCAGATCACCATCTCACATCATCTGTCATGCCAGCCCTCTGCATGTCCTCCTTCACTACATCCATGAACCTCCTCTGATGTTTTCCTCTTTTCCTCCTGCCTGGCAGCTCCATCTTCATCATCCTTTCATCATCCTTTATCCAACATAGGCACTATCCCTCGCACGTCCAAACCGTACCAGCCTCACCTCTCTAACCTTGTCTCCTAACTTGCTGGATATGAGCGGTCCCTCTGATGCACTCATTTCTAATCCTGTACATTCTGGTCACTTCCATCCGGATCACAACAATGACATTTCCACACTGGACTGAGCGATGATGTGGGCTGCTCTGCTATCAGGCTCACTTACAAACACTGCTGTGATTTCTCCCAGTGTCTCAAATACCAACAACACCTTTTCTCCAGCACCGCAGAGATGGACCACAGCCAGCTGTATCCACGCAGTTTTAGATTACCGTGTTCAAAATCTAGAGCTGCTCAGCAGAAAGTGGAGGGTAATTTCCGCAGGAACAGAGCTCTGATCTACATACCCTCTTATCTGCATACCTAGCATTCATCACACATGAAGGATATTTTCGGTTGCATTTTTACAGTAATGCCAAGCTCAGTTTGAAGAAAAAAAAAAAAAAGAACAAAACACGCACAAAATCCCACTGTATATCTTATCAAACACAGGCGACTGAAGCTAATAACACATTACCTTTTTATTGCACGCAGCGCTCAAGTTTATCTATAAAACACATTCATGGACAACAGCTCGACCAAAGGTCAAAGCACAGCGAGAACGAAACTACAAAACAATAAGAGCTCATTAAAAAGCTTAACAAGGTGTTTGTTTGACTTTCCAAAGGCTCTCAATGACGCAACCCCAAAGGTGACTTCTGTGTCCTGCTGGACTTGCAAGGAAAATGCGTTAACCAGCGGTAGGCACTTCTAACCTATTTAAACTAACAGCCTGTATTACAGCTCACGGAAAACAGAGTGTAGTAACAGCTTAGGTTGTACAACAGCGTCCCGGACTGACCTTAAGCAATGTCTCTGACATATTTGGACAGGAAAAAAAGGCCCAAACTGTTCTGCGCACATCTGCAGTCCGTCTGCAGTTCAGTGTCTGCGGTTACCAGGTAGATAATGCCACTGCAACCTGTGCACGGAGTTTAACTAACAGCAGGAACACGGAAACCAGCTCCCATTTCTTCCATATGTCGCTTGTGACAAACACAAAAACACAAACACACAACGACAGACGCACAAAACTCACCTTCAAACGCAAAAGCTCGATGGAAGAGCAGCAAATGTGCTAATAAACACAGAAAAACCATGTCTGCCGTTAAAGCCATGACAGCTTCATGTGACGCGACAAGCTGTTTACCAGAGGAGAGAAAGGACGAGGTGGACGAACTTGACGAGCAGGAGCTACAACTCGTTCCCAAATGTGTTGCGTCGTCGCAATGGAGAAATTGCGCCATCTACTGGTCGTTATTAACTAACATTTTACCAGAAATGGTTGTTTTATTCTAACATTTGGTCGATTTGGAGGAAGAAATAAAAGAAAATCCGCGTATGTGAGAGGAATATGAAAGTGGAAGACGAATGTAGTGAACAGGATTTCTGAATGGGTTATATAGAAAGTAAAGGAATTGTGAGTCTGGACAACAAAACAAGTGTTACACTTATTGCAAGTAGAGCCAGAGGCACTCTTCTCACTCCGAGAAGAAGGACAAGCAGTAAAGTGAACCTCTCTACTGCTGTGATATTAAAAATCAGATGCGGTAGCATCACAGTTGTTTACTTTGATTATACGAACATTATGTATTAGTAGATAATGGATGGCATCAATAACTTGAGTGTGTGTGTGTGTATTATAATTTGTATCACTGTTTGCAAAAACAAACTTGTGCATATTCATTTGTTGATGAAATAAAACTAGTCAGCTGGTTCACCAGGAGGGGAAGTGAGAGGGAAACTCTGACTTTGTTGAAGAAAGCCCGCCAGGATGTTAAGGCCTGTCTGTTACCATGGTAACAGACAGGCCTTAACATCCTGGCGGGCTTTCTTCAACAA
>VOQK01028098.1:29236-43119 GCA_015052645.1 Benitochromis conjunctus
CTAAGGAAAGCAACTGATCTCAGACATCGGGGAGAGTCGCTTTACAATCTCCTTCAGTCAGTCTGTCTGTTTGACCGCCGTCAGTCTGAATACTGCCATCTGTCAATGCCTTTGTGTGTGTGTGTGTAGGTGTGTGTGTGTGTGTCTGTGTGCGCATACACTTGCTGCATGCCTAAGCAGAGCTGCCTGAAGTCTGAATGGGCCTGGAAGTCTCTATTCTACGTGTGACTGACAGCAGCAGCACAGGAATGCATTTAGCCTCAATGTGATGAATGGACTGATGTACATATGAAGGATTCTGTAGCCACGCCCCTTCTGGCAGCCATATTGGACATCCTGAGCCCTGAGCATATAAATCTTGTCTGCACTTTTCTACACTAACAGCTCTCAAATTAAATTAATTTCCAGGTAATGCAGTGGTTTAGCAAGAGTGAACTTCCTGACCTTTCACGTGACCTCACAGGAAGGTAAGTAGTCCGTTTACAGTCCTGAATGTTTGCACGTCTGCTCTAGTGGAGTCTTAGTGCGAGGGAGCTCCATCGTTTTGAGATCACCTGTCATCGGATGGTGCTTGTGGACGCCACGGTCCGCTGCACACTCACACAAGTAGTTAAAAGAGGACGTGACAGACAGGTAAATGGACTACCTGTCTTCCTGTGAGGGTATGGGAGAGGTCAGGCAGACAATAGAAAGTGATACTGAAATAGCCTTAAGCAATCAGAGATAATTGATTTAAACTCCACAACTGTGAGGCCACCATAAAATGGTGGGCTCCATCAGCGCGTGGACATTTCTGCTCCTACATCTTAAAATTTGAGGTCGAAATATCACAGCAAGTAAGCTACAGTGATATTAGTGAAGCGGTTTTAAAAAGCTGCTTTAAACTGCTAAATGTAAGCATGATGAATGTGATTCCTTCAACTCACTTTTAGGAAAACTTCGGACACTAGAAAAATGTTAATGAAAGGATGAGATTAAACTGTATGTTGAAAATATGAGCTCATTTTGATTCCTATAGTTCTGAAAGCTTAGTGTTCACCAGCTCGACAGCTCAGGACCTGTTGGTCACATTTTTCAGTTTTTTAATGCTCTAAATGTTTTCAGTGGGTGACATGTCTGGACTGCAGGCAGATGGATTCTTTACCACGCAGCCATGCTGTTTAAAACAAGTAAAATACTTTTTTATGTTCCACCAAACTTTGCACGTCTTTCAGTATCAATGGTGCCTTCACAGACTGAACATCCCACCTGGACAAAATGCCTCCCTGTGGCTAGTTTTGAACTGTCTGCTGGCATTATGTTGCTGAAATAATAAAAATAAATAATGGCAAATAATGGATGGCAGCATATGTTGGTCCAAGAAACTATAGATCATTGATCATTAATGGTATTACCAACATGAATGCTGGATTTGAACTGTGGTGTGATGGTTGCGCTTCTCTTCGATGTCCTAAAAGAATCTCAGGTCAGACTACAGGATGGTTTTCCACTTGGCCTCAGTCCTTCTTGAATCAGTTTCTGCACAGGAAAGGCAGGTGGTGACGTTTCTATTTATTTTCTTTGCACTGTGGAGTTTAAACTTCTAGGAGGTTGTGGCTCAGGAGGTAAAGCAGATTGTGTTGTAACTGGAAGGTTGGTTGTTCGATACTTGGCTCATTCAGTCCACGTGTTGAATTGTCCTCAAACAACTGCTTCTAATGTATGAGTCTGACTATGTGCATGATAGAAAATGCTTAAGGCATGGAGTAAAGTGCTGGATGAATGAGGTTTTTAGCACAATCTCCTTTTCATGTTTAATTTAAGATGCAGAGATGAATTGTGTTCGATGATGATGGTTTTCAGAAGTGTTCCATGCAGGAGTTCCCACCACTGAATCAGGTCTGTTTTTAATCCTTGTTTTTAATGCTGCCCGAGGACCCGAGCACCACCAACATTTAACTTGCAGCTTTGTCTCTTTGCACAGAAACTTGTCTGGATCCTCTGACTCTTTGTTATTACGAACATTTACTATCTTTAAATACTTATAGCTTCAAATGATTTGCAAAACATCCTGTTTTTATCCTGCGGTGACAGATTTGATTACAGGTACAGCCTGGTCCTGACTCTTGTTTGCCTTTTTGGTAAGAAGAAGCAAACACATTCTTGAAGCTGTGATTGCAGCTTTCCTCACTGCTGCAGCTTCACATTGTTACTCTGTTATCTCTGCTGCTACTTTAAAAACATGGATCGCCATACCTTCAGAGTTTTGTACTGTTTCTAAAGCTCTGAGCACTTTTGCTACACGGTGGACCAAAACTAATGTCTTGGACAGATAAACTCTTGATGTCTTGATTCATCAACATTTGTTCTTATTTTACTGACTGAGCAGCTCATTTCAGGCGATCATCTGCGCCTCAGGTTACCTTCGTGGACACACAAACACAGATCTGACAGAGCTGCTGTTTATCTTGAGGTATCTTTTCCTTTTGGAGAAGACGACACAGACTGATTGGACCGACCGGGGAATAAACCCCCTGATGTTCTCTTGCCTCAGGGGGCCCCCCGCTGACCCACCCCCAAAAGACTGAAAGAAAGGCAGAAAGAAAGAGCAAAAAAAGACAAAAACTGAGAGAGGCCTCGCTGTCACACTACGCCTCCAAACTACACAGTTCCCTTTTCTTTTCTTTCTCCAGAGTTTGTCTTTCTGCAGCCCGCCGACATTTGAATAATCGTCTGATATCCATCAGTTTGAGCCCGAGGAGATGGAAAAAAGACAACACACACACACACAAAGCTTCGTCCACCACAACATCGAGAGGGAAAAACACACAACACGGCTAATGTATTCGTCTTTTCTTTCATCCGTCCGTTCTCCTTGTTCTTCATACATGCCTCTCTTTCTCCTCCAGAAAAAACACAACTCAGAGAAAATATTCCAGCGTCCACTTCAAAGGTTGTTCGCAAAAGTTTTGACCTGGTACTTTAAATTTACAGTATCAACAGTTTGTTGTACTTCAAGCTCCAGAAAAAGTCAAAGATCCTGAAAGAGTTTCTGGGAAGTTCATAAAGTATTAAAACATTTTTCTTTTAAAATTTATCTTCAAAATATTCCAAAGTGATTCAATGTTTTCCTGTAAATTCTTGACTTTATTGCCCAAAAAAGCCTGAAGTTACTAAATCTTTATTAATTAATCCAATCAAATTCAATTCAACTCTATTTATAGAGCAGAGCAAACACCACAGTGCAGAAGTGCACTCCAGTTAAAAGACAGCAATGAAATACAAAAACAATTAACAAAAAGAAAAACATGTTAAACAAGAAAAAATATATTGTTTTTATATTTAAAATTCTTCCATCGCAAACATTTAAAAGATTCCTCCCCATTTGCAAAAATGTGTGCAACATAAACATAAAAACAACAACAGAGGACATAGTACACTGACTGCTACATCGGTGGTAAGTGTCTGTTTCTCGACAATGTGCTTTTTAAAAAAAAAAAACAATTTTTAGGAATTTTTTGTTATAGAAATGGACAAGGTCTAATTTTAGTTTTGTAAAAAGGAGTGGGTTTAAAGGCACATTGGCATGATTTTACACTGTATATGCAAAATATCTTCAATCAGAACTTAATTCTAGTTATTTTTTGCTGCATTTTCTGTGTAAAAACATTCAAACCTTTCATACATCTCTTTAAATTTGTTTATTTTTTTCTATTGTCACTGAAATAAACATAATTTTGTATATATTTTGCAATAAAAATATACACAAATATAAAAAAAAACTTAAGTATTTAATTTCTTAAGACTAATTTGTAGACATACTTAATTTTGTATTTATTTGTAAAATATTTCACCCCTTGTTTAACTATTTTAAATTGAATTAATAATAATAATAATAATAATCATGTCATTGTTGTTTTTCTTATTCATTTCATAATAACTTTGTTTTCCAGTATTTGACAAAAACATTAATGACAGCATTCAGAGTGCACAGTGAACTTTGCAGTTTCAAAATAAAAGCTCTGGCCTTCAGTCAGACAGCAAACACAGTTTTCAGTTCCTGTTTATGTTTATACTGTCATTCATACTGTAGGTGCGTGTGTGCGTATGTGTGTGTCTTCCCTGAAGGAAATCAAAACATACGACATGCTACTGTCTGTCTGCTGCTTTCAGTCAACTTCCTTTTGGTTTTGGATCTGTGTAGCCGTGAAAACAGCCTCCCCTCTGTACCTCGGTCGTCAGTGCTTTCTAAATAAATGATTCCACCTTCTAAATATGCTGCTCTTCTTGCTGTTACTCTGAGTGGAACATTTTTCTACGATGGCGTATAAGATAATTACAATAATAAATGGTAAAAATGATTGAACTGGTGAGGCGGTGGGTGCTTTTCTGTGAGTTCTCTCAGTGTGGAGAGGAAAGAGTCCATTTAAAAGAAAACGTAATGTTTGCTGTGTGAGTCTGTAGGCTGAGGTGTAGTGTCAGCACACCCTCTGGAACAAACAAGCAAGACTAAAACTCTATCATTGTGCAAATATCTCTTCATCTGCAAACCTTCTTCACTTTCAATAGGAATCTTATTTATTTATACATGTACAGTATAGTCACAACAATGACGACAACATCAGTGACGGCACACACAGCGACAACACAGCAGTGATGCATCTTTTCCACTAGTGTCTACAAGACACTCGGTTTAGGTCGAGTTTGCCATTACAACTGAGTACCAACTCAATGTGTGTGCTGTCGCTATAGCAATGCAAAAGTCCCGTTACATCATTTGTGTGCAACATAAACATAAAAACAACAATGGAGGACATCGTGCACTGACTGCTACATCGGTGGTAAGCGTCTGTTTCTCGACGATAGACCACCGTGTTGGTTTGGGTGTAGCTCTCATGACTCATGCAGTGCTGTCACTCCCTGGACAATCTTTTGCATGCGTTCTGTTGATGTCACAGTTTTGGCTTGACTCAGCTCGCTTGGAACCCTGGTCAAAAAAAGTACCAGGTACTAATGGAAAACCCTAAAAGCCGAGCCGAGGCGAGCAGGTGTTTGAGGAAAGATATCTAACGGTGACACTGATTGTTATGAACTGATGGTTTTGTGTTTTGATGCAATTTTTTTTAAACTGTTCCAATCATGCAACAAAAAAACAAACAAAAAATTACAAAACTAATAAACTTATCAACTAATTTCATTAGCAGCTTTTTCTTTTTCATGCTCCAGACTTGATCTGTGCTGACGGTCAGTGTCATGTTGCTGCTAAACATGTAGTGACCCTCCAGAGATCCTTAAGATGGTGCTGATGTGATAACATAATACGACAGCATATGGTGCTCCATGTCTGTGGCAAGAGCTAATGGTGATCCAGCAGCTAATGTTACAGGCAGTTATCAGGGAGCGACCTTACTGTTTGATAATATGGAGATTCACGAAAGTAAAAAATCTACTATGTACTATTCTTAAAGTAGAATCTTTGTATTATGTAAAAATCCTTTTAACTCATTCATATCTTCGGATTCCAATCTGCTTTGACTTGTTTGTTGCAGTAGATGTTCATATTAAGCATCTCTGTATGTAAATGTAACCTTGTGAACCAAAAGGCTTCAGAATACCTCTGAGACCCCAAAATACAGTCCCAGCACCTGCAGTTCCTCTAATGTGCACTTGAGGCTCCAAAAGTGAGTCATTTAGCTAATAATGAGCTCCAAATATGGTCTCTTCTATCTTCAGTAAACAATATGTTGGCAACCAAAGTGCTAAACATGATGCTTCAGAATGCAGAGTGGGTTACATCTCTCTAAAATATGGCCATCTTGCACACACACCTCTAGCTAGCTAAGCACAGAAGCCCTATCCAGCTGCTGTTCAAACCTTTTGTTTATGAGAGGGAGCCAATCAGAAGAAGTTGTCCTAAAGGATAAATGACAGTAAAACCGCTTGTTTCAAATAGTGGATAAGCTGAGGGGCTAAATTAAGGCTCAGTATAGGATAAAAAAGAATTATTTTGAAGTGTGAATCATGCAAAGCTGCTCTAATAGAATCCAAGTATTAAAAACATATAACGCTGGAAAAGAGCAGAGTAGATCCACTTTAGGTTAAATCACATTTGCAATCATGAAAAAACACATACAGCGACTTCTGTTTATGTTAACCTTCTGTATGTGTGCTCATGCAGAGGCCTCAGCCTGACTAATGAACAGCCCGGTGTGTCAAAGCACGCTCACATGCAGCCTGCACGGCTACATATTTATATTTATGAATGAATGCATGAATGAAATGTGTTGGGGGTTTTTGTGAGTGGCAGTAAAAGCCAATCAGCCATAACGCCGTTAGTCTGCTCAAGAGTGGAGGAGCATTCTGCTAAAATAAGGCCAAACAGAGGCGCTCTGTGTGTGTCTGTCTGTGCAACCGGACTACCTGTGGACACACATTAACAGGCTTTATGGAGTGTTGAGAAAGTTCCTTAACAACCGGTGTATTCAACCTGCAGACACACCCTCAGTGTGTGTGTGCGTGTGTGTGTGTTAAAGACAGAGACAGTCTGTCTCGGCTTCCTTTCAGACCCGAGCCCTCCTGGAAAGACGCTACCTACCGATAGTTATCAGAGAGCAGAAAATAGACGGGTCAGATAAGAGAAGAAAAGAGAGGAGGAAGAACGTCACGGCTGCACACAAACACAACATACAACAAACTGCGTCCCTGTCCCTGCAGCCAATCACAAGCACTGACGTCGGCTTGTTTTGACTTTGCTTTTGAGCCCTGGAGCCGTAAAAGTTCCAAAAATATTCGCGACAGCGCCCTAAACATGAAGTGTCGAGCAAATTAAAAAAAAATCAACCAACATAGTGATAACTTTTTCCTGTTTCTGCAGCCTTGGTAGTAAACAGATTAGATCACATTCCTGACATAGTGTTGAGGTGTGTGGACACACAGGTGTGTATGCGTGGACTATGATATCGATGTGGTTTGTGTTGGGTTTTTTTGGTTGTTTGTTTGTTTATTTCCGGTAATTGTGTGAATTCGTTGTGTCCTTATATTCAGATTGCGTCTCTTGTAGTCATTAGCTTCTCTTTATAATAAATTTTTGGGTTTCTCGTTTAATAGTAATTTATTTTTCTGCGTTCAGTTTTCATCTGTTTACAATTATTTTGTGTCTTAATGGCTGATTTTCCTCTTTATGTGGTAGCTTTTTTTCTCTTTCAGAATGCCCCGAATGTTTTTATCACCCTTTTGTTTATTTATTCATTTATTTTATTTTCAGGTCCATTTCACTCGAAGAAAAACTTTTTTATACTTTTAGTCTTGTTTTATGATGTTGGTGATTATGGTGAAATGTTTTGACTCACCAGTTTAAATGTAATTAAGTCTAAAACTACATCTTAATTAAAGTCTGAAGTCACTTCTCCAGTCTCAGGCTGAAGAAGTTGCTTGGATGAGGGATGAAAGCGTTTCTCCCACTGAAAGTTGTGTTCAGGTGAACTGAATCAACCTCCTTGGATTTCCTTACCTGGATTATTGATCACACATCAAAATGTTAAAAGTTATTGATATTAACTTTACAAAGTGGCTTTAGCAAAGACGAGTTAAAACGGCTAGCAAGCGGTTGAAAGATCAGAATAAAGAGACCATTACTGTAGATTTCTGTCATAATGAGTCTTTTTTAGCAGTAAAGAAACACAGATCTTCGTACAAATCAGAGCTGTCACTAGTGATTCAAAGTTCTCGAGCTAAGATAACGTGAAGGAACGGGGAAGAAAAAGTGTTTGAGTTTGGCTGAGGTCACTGTGAGCCAGCGTAGAGGAGGGAGACCTGCTCCTTTCTTTCCTCCTGCTCTCCTGCTTTCAGTGTGTTTCCAGTAATTTCCACTCCTGTCTTGTTTCTCACTCAGGTGTGTGTTGACTCATTCCTTTCACTGGCCTTTAAGGAGGTGGGAAGTCCTGCATGAGTGTGTTTTTGTGCTTGTATGTACATACGACGCTGCTACACTCATGTCCACCTCCATGTTTTTATCCCTGAACTCTGCTAGACTGGATTTGTGTGATTTAAACTGCAAAATAATCCTTTTTAATCTGATACTGGACCTTCTTACAGCCCTTCAGTTCATCTTCTGTCTGAAGCGATTTGTTTTAGTCCTCCCCAGTAAAGCCATCATTCTTCGGATTGGCTGCCCCTCATTAACAGGGGGACATTAGTTTGGGTTCAGCATGAGGGTCTTTAGAAAGGTAGAAATATATGCATAACGGGGCTCCCAGAGGGTGTCAGACTAAATGTTTTTACATGTGAAGGGTGTTGAATGGTTCCTGTGTCTGAACATAAACAGGTCTCTGTGGTTCTTTAATAATTCATAAATCTAATTTCTGTTTATTTTTAAACACGTGTCGTTATTTTTACAGTGAAGACTGATTCATTAATATGTATTGGATGACTTTTTATTAATTTATACTCTGTTTTGTTTCTGTACTTACAAATCCAGGTGTGTCAGTCACATCTGAGCCAAAAGGTCAGATGTGACTGACTAAATCTAAAGACAGAGAGACACTAACAGTCTCTCTCTCTCTCTCTCTCTCTCTCTCTCTCTCTCTCTCTCTCTCTGTGTGTGTCTCTGCAGTGATCTCAGTATGAATAATCTGACTGTGTTATCCAGCGGAGCTCTGTCCAACCTGCACTTCCTGGAGGAGCTGTGAGTCACACAAACACACGTTCATGTTTTCATCACTTCAGAGGGCTTTACACAACCTGCACTTATTTCCTGAAGATTTACTTGAAGCTCAGACAGAGTCAGTGTAGACTGAGAAGAAGTCCAGATCAGACCAGATCCGACATTCTGAGTCTTGCTGTTTTGAAACAACGGAGAAGATTCAGCGTATATCACAGAGGTACAAGTGCAAGGTGACACGATGAGACCTCTGATAGCTGCTCTAAAAGTAGAAGCCTATCTAAAAATGGTCCAGAGGTGCACGAAAAGATGACCTTGAACCAACAATCAGCCTAACTTAAGTCAGATAAGGCTTCTAGCTTTTAAGGACCTGTTCTCAGAATCTCCTGATCACACCTTACATATGTTTTCTTCTTTACCATCCTTCAAGTTTCCACACATGATCAGATATCTTATGAACTCTGGTTGGTGGGCGATGGACTGAGATGGATGAAAGTGAGGGTGTCTGAGCGGGCGTTGAGCTCATGTATCTGTGAGGAGATGATATGTAATCCCATCTCTCCTCACCTAGCAGCCGCCACGTCCTGTACGAACATTTCCTTAAAGCTGGGGAGCCGAGAGACGGCGAGGCTGACCTCACAGGGACCTGAACATGACTCTGACTGCTGTTCTGCTCTGCTGCCAGCTGTGTGTGTCTGTGTGTGTGTGTGATATTTGCCACCGCGGCGTGAGAAACGTCACTGTGGCGATAGGACACCGCACAGATGCATGCTGGGTGTACGCAGACTGGCTGAACTTTGTGTGGCCCCTGAAAAACATACAGACCTTCAGGACCCACTGTGGGTCAGTGTTTTGCTGCTGGTTTGAAATGAAAGCACTGTGTGCGCTGGAAACACAGATACCCAAACACACCTGATGTTTGACTGCCTAAAAGATGATGCTCAGTGCTCAGTGCAAGTCTTAAAGCTAAACTTTAGAGTTTTTGGAAAGAAATCCTGGGAACAAGCAGGTGAAGTGCAGCCGTTCATCTTGCAGACTGTGTCCTTATTGAGATTCAGTAATCGAAGCACAAGGAGCAATAAATTTTAATAGCGGAGGTATGGCATCCTTTATTGATGAGATAAAGTAGATATAGATTAGCTGTTTTTGTCATAGTCAGTGTATAAGATGTCAAAATTTTGCATTAAACTCGGAAACATTTCAAAATGTTAAGATAAATGTAGTTTGCAGTAAACCCTCCAAGCTGAAAGGTTTGCTGTTAGCATCCTCTCCTGGACTGTGTTCTGATGCCCCTTCTGAACAAGTAAAACGACAAACAGCAGCCTCATTATTGAGGAAATACCCATGGCGGAGTATTAGTGCTACATTAGGAATGAAATTTAAAGGATTTTTTCCCCATTATTATTATTTGTTTTGAGAATAAACCCCAAATTTTGAGGTTAAACTTGAAAACATATGTAGAGAGTATAGCAGCCATGGCAGCTGTTTGACTTGAAACAACTTTTACCTCCATATTTCCACTTTATTCTTAAAATGAACGATAATAATTTATTTCAAAACAATGTTCTTAATGTGAGCCTAATATTCCTTTGTAAATACCTCCACCTACAACAGCAAGCACAAAGAGGACAAAGGGCCCACTGCCAAAGTGTAAAAGAATAGTTTTGGTTTATTTTCAAGAATCATAATTTTGGAAAGTGTAAAGGCCTCTGTTTGAGACACTTTATTAGCATGAATGCAGTGACTTGGATTGGTTGGCGCTGTAATCATCTCTGATGCGGGTGGACACGCTGAAAGGTGATGGTGGCACTAATTTTTCGTCTTCATCTGAAGTTTGCTTGGAACACTGAAGAGGACGCCTTTTCTCATACATGTTTCATTTTCAGATTTGGAGGATGTTTATAGGCTGGTCCCTGACATGGCATTGGTGCTTTGGGGTTACCCTTTGTAACTCTAAAAAATGCATTCATGGCCGTCAACAAAGAACATTCACTTTGGACTCCTGACAGAAACATAAAAAAATATTTTTCATTTGTAAACACATCCCTCATTTTAGTTCATTTTTATGCTAATTTGGTCAATGATTCTAAATGTGTTAGGATCTGAAGTCAGTAATGCTTATAATCCCTCTCTCTCTCTCTCTCTCTCTCTCTCTCTCTCTCTCTCTCTCTGTCTCAGGCGTTTGGCGGGAAATGATCTGACCTTCATCCCCAGAGGAGCGTTCACCGGCCTCTACAACCTCAAAGTGCTGTAAGTTCACACATATTTCCTCACTGGCATAATGCCTCAGCAAACATGCACATTTTATGATTGTTATATGAATATGTTCCTAAAAGAACATCCTGGTTAAACACTAAAAAAAACATTTATTGGTTTTTGGTGTTTAATCTAGACTGTTTAATCTCATTATACTGTCACTGCTGGGCTATTTTTACTGGATTATTCTCTACCTGTATTAAGATGTGTTCCTTAAAACTTGATCTTGACCTTTAAAGCGTCCTTTGAATTTGTAAAGATTGGCCAAGATGCATCAGAGAGCTTTATTGTCATTGTGCAAGCAATGAAACGGCACTGGAAACTTCACACATGTTCAAAGATAAATGGGACTGGAGTAAGATAAGAGCTGTATACAGTTTACATCGGGGTGCATAAAGCATCGGTGATAAAGGTGCGATCTAACAGATTACGATTGTTTAAAACTGATAAGGGTCCTCAGATAGATAGCAACTCAACCCCACCCTCTCCACAATCCTCAACCACCTCCTACCCCCTGGACACACACACGCACACACACACCCACACACACACACACACACACACACACACACATTGGAATACTGTGTGGTATGTTTACTGGTGCTAATCATTCACAGAAACACTTTGAAGATTTCATGTGTGTCTCGGTTTAGTGCACAGTTTCTGCAGTTTGGAACAACACTTCTGTTCCCTGTTTACATTTTACACATTCGCTCATACCAACACATTATTCTGTTGTCTTTCATTCTTCTCTCTGTTCATTTCTGGGTCAGTTATTATTTTCTATTTTATTCATCTGTAAACATCGGGACTGTTGAACTACTGTTATTGCAGCACTTTATACTACTGCTGCTACAGTCGTTATAATATTTCAAAAAGCTACAATCATGCAAATCATTTTTTCTTGAAACAACACAAAACTGAAATCTTATAACATTGAAAACATTTCATAAAACAAATAAACATTTGCACAAAAAGTTTTCATCAATCATAATGTTGTATTGTTTATTATTATAACTGCTAAAGAGACTGGTATTTGGTAAAGCATTTTTCTACTCAAACTGAGCACACAAAGTGCTTTTAAATTACAAGCCTCATTCAGCCAATATCATACACATTCACGCAACTGTGTTTTATGCCAATGCAGCTTGTCTAACATTGACACACTCACTCACACGGATTAATCAGGGACAACTCAGGGGTCAATATCTTGCCCAAAAAGACTTCGACATGCAGACTGCAGTAACCGGAGATTAAACATCTCACCTTCTGATTGATAGACATCCCGCTCTTCCTCCTCAGCCACAGCTGACTGTGTTTTATAAATGCATGTTTCACATTTTTTGTTTTATTGTTGAACTTCATAAAATATTTGGGATTGACCAACACAGAAAGAAAGCAAGAAAATAAGTTTTCAGGTGACACAGAAACTTTAAACAAAAAAAAAAAATCTGTAATAAATGGAGTTCCACAGGGTTGTGCGCTAGGGCCTATTATATTTCCTTGTGCCAGTGTTTGGCAACTTCTACAATCAAAAGAGCCATTTTGAGCAAATCTTTTGTCCCTAAAATCTGTATGGCGCCGCATAATATATATTTGAGTCTATATATATAAACATGTTTGTATTCATATAATTATTTGGTACTTTACAGATATTTATCTGGTATTTACCTTTGCATTTTCATTTAATTAACATCATGTTTATTGTTGCACTTAATGGGTTTTTGATCTAAAATAACATAAACTATCAATATAAAAAAATATGCAAGCATATACAGGCCAAAACAGAATAAGCAGTATGTGGGCTACTTTTAGTCAAAGTGCAACCAGAAGCATTGGCAGTGAAAGCTGCAGTTTTAAAACCTCTGGCATAGACAATATTTTAGATAACACATAATACATGTTTGTTGCTATGCAGATGACACCCATGTATATTTATCTATTTATTAGTTAATATACAAACATGTCTTGAAGAAAAGAAGGCCTCGATATGTCCTTTAACAAACCAATATTATAAACAAAAACATTTAAAAAATCATAACAAAACAGAAACAATCATCACTTTTAATCTATTTTCTTAATTTCCAGACTTTATGCTAAGCTTACTGGCTTCTGATTATCCTGTAGATATGCACGCAACTCTAGTATTTCCCAAAATGTGATACTGTCCTTGTAAGCCATTTATATGTTGTTTTGTTGTGTTTAACACTTTTTGTTAAAGTTTTGATTGTGTTTTTATAGGATGCTTCAAAACAACCAGTTGAGATCTGTTCCTGCTGAAGCCTTCAACAACCTGCACAACCTGCAGTCACTGTGAGTCACTTCTCACTTTGTTATTTAAGTTTCTTTTATTATATTATGTTAATTCTTACATTCTATATATACCCTGCCATTTTACTGACCACAGCTTTTAGCTTTTATAAATACTGTGTAACAATAATAATATGAGAAAACTGTGTACTGGTGTAGTTTTCTCATATTCCATTGTGTGCTATAATAATTTGTCTTATGTAAACCTAATTTTGAATCTATGCTTTATATAACTGTACCTTTAACCTAACTTTGCCCTAACCTAACAAATTAAGCTCGACTTTCTGTATTCATGCTATTGATGTATGTTATGGGAAAACATTAGGTCCATGTGATATTAAAATGACTTCCCTACAAAATGAGTAATACACATATAGACACACTCATCCCTTCGTTTTATTTTACTCTTTGGTGGAAAGGAATCTGTCTCACACACACGGCCCAGTATATTAATGTATGTAGTGCAGCGAGTGTGTTCTCTGAGCCTGATAACACACAGTAATTATACTGAAACTGTACCTCTCTCTCGCTCTGTGTGTGTGTGTGTGTGTGCGTGTGTGCGTGTGTGTGCGTGTGTGTACGTGTGTGCGTGTGTGTGTGTGTGTGTGTGTGTGCGCGCGTGTATAAGGGTACTGTATAAGAATGGAGACGTCTGAGTCTTTCTTTTGGTCTAAGGTCT
>VOQK01028099.1:0-14203 GCA_015052645.1 Benitochromis conjunctus
TAAATAAATAAAATTTGCGACACATGAGAATATCTTATATTGGTCTGCATGGTTTGCTCTCAGGCATCGATGTGTGGACAAACACAGTGGTTATCCTGGTTATGAGGCTGCTTCTCATGAAGATCCTCACTTTTGACACTCTGATGACCATTTATGTTGTTATTAAGTGGTAAGAGCCAAATATGCCATCATACAGTACACGGATGTACCTTTGCATGCAGGCATGTCATTGACTATTATAAATCTGTAAATCTTTTTGTATTTCTATGAGTGTAATTCATTTGATTTGATTTGATTATGTAAGTCTGAGCGGTGTATTTGACTTTTCAGATCGATGGAAATGGCATTCTCATGCAACATGTGACCTTGACAAGGAAACTAACCTAGGGAGGTTAACTGTTTCTGGTCTGAAGTCTTCATTGAGGAGTTTTCTTCACTGGAAGATAATGAGTACGGTCCCACTCACATGGTTGATTTTATGAAGATGGTTTGACGAATTAAACGGGAAATGGTCCACTGTCACGATGACAGGAGTATGCTGTAACGCTTAAAGACGCGCCCTTTTCACAGAGACATCCCAGGTGTTGCTGCCTTTGGCAGTTGAAAACAGATCGAGTTTGTGAGGCCAAACCTGTTATCTGATCAAAAGCTAACCACAGACAGATGGCTTAATGCTTCTGTTAAATGTGTGTATGGGCTTCTGTGAGAAGGTGTGTGTGTACAGTCTCGCTCTTATTTAACTCTAAACTCCTGTGGGTGAAGAGTTCATTGTTTTGTTTGTTTGTTTACTCATTAATACTGTTTTACTTTATTAGTATGTTCATTTTTCTTTTTATATTCCTGTGAATGTAAAATTAATAAGCAGGAAGTAACATCGAACTGTGTTGCCTTTCATGTTCATTTGCTTTTTTAAATAAAACACTCACACAGTTTATTTCCTCAATTTTTTTTTCTTTTTTTGAGAGCCTTGAGTAACACACTGACATATCAACAGAGCACCACTAGGTGGCAGTACAATCACATCTGACATTTTCTTAAATTATTATTTAACAGCAAGAATATGGAGCTTAACTTCCTCTACGGGGCACTACGTTCATAAATAAGTTAAGTATTTCAACATTGACCAGTCACTCTTCACTCACACTTGTTGTAAGAGACCACAATGCCAAAAAAACAAAAACCGAGATGAAGCAATATCGTCAAACAAACTTGGCGTAATTACAGAGAATGTTACATGTTCAAAAGGCTCACAGGCTTTTTTAAAGGTAGAAACGTCTACCAGGTATCAAATTCCCGAAACACAACGCTGATGCACGAAACACAGCATAGCGTGATAAGGTTTCTCCAGTAATTTGCACTGTTTTCTCTCCAGTATTTTACATGTATCCCAACAAGGAGCAGCTTGTCAGGTCCAACAAAACCAATCTATAGTAGTAAGTTTAAAAACTTGGGAGAAAAAGACTCCGAGAGGGTGGAGGGTGCTGGTTTGGTGCTGAGTTTTGATTTTCGCTGCACAAGAAACAAAAAACAAAGGAAAAAAAAAAATCTGTCTTTGGCTCAAATTATACGAATAAAAAAAAGAAAAATAGGCTGCGTAAAAAACACGAGCCTGTAAAGTCACAGCGTCTTGGCAAAAAGGGGAGATTTTCTCTAATGCGAATCAGCTGAAATGAAAACACTGAAGCATCCACAAACACACAGACTCACACAAACAGTCAAAATCAGCCATGAGAAAAACAAAGTAGTACTGATGGCATTTGCTGTGACGAGTTTCAAAATACATTCAACAGAACAGCTCACATTACTTAAAAATAAAACGCTGAGGCAAATCAGCTAGTACTTGTTGCACTTAAAAAGAAATGGCAATTCCTATTGTTCTACTTACTTTTACTGTGAAAAGATCAAAAACCAAATCACAGAGCTCCAAAGTTTGAGCCGCTCAAGTTTTTATGGAGGACATGAAGTGAAAGGACAAAAAACAAAAACACTGATGTGGGTTTGTGGAAAAAATTAAAATAAAGTGCATTTGTTAAAACAAACCTCATCATCTGACTGAGGTATTCAAAAAAAACTCACATCAAATGGCACAAAAACAAACTCGACTCCATTACACTGTGCACTGAACACAAAATGAACTATTTACAGTCAATTTAACCACACAGAGACATTTGTGTCATTGTCAGGTGCGTTCTATCCAAAGTTGAAGCCATCGTGACGTCTTGTTTATTTTATTTTGTATTTTTTTCCTCCAGACAGCTGATTCTCTCATAGTTAGCAATGCCAGCGTGTCCTGTGCCCACTGGGAGGTCTTTCACCTTTAAAAAAAAACAAATTAAAGTCCTAATAACTGTTCAGGCTCCTCACTGCAAGAGACAGGAGCCAGTGTTAAGTATCAGTGCTCAGCAAAAAACTTCCAAAACTTTATTTGTAGTGCACACACATACCCAGACCTACACGCATGCAGGCGCACACAAAGACTCCCGCTATTACATCGAAACAGTGCTCAGAAAACACAGCAGGAGCAGGGCAAGCTGTTTGAAAGTTTGAGAATCAGAGTGTAAAGAGGAGCTGGCAAAACTGCGGGGGTAGATCCTCCAGCTGTCCCGGTGTGGATGGAGACTCTCCATATCCTTCTGCGCACTGTATGCTGCCACTGTGAAGTTAGCATCCCCGGTGGTCAGGAGGTCAAACACGCAGGAGTGGAAGTAAATGTCCTCCACCTCCAGTTGCTCCCTGCACCGCTCCTTCGCCCCCTCCACACCAAAGACCTGCGTGGAGCCGTAGGCGGATGTTTGTGTCTGTGAGGAGTAGCTGGGCCGACGTAGCTGCTGAAGCTGCAGGCCAAGCGCAGGAGGGGAGACGGGCAGGGGGAGATGCCCCGCCTGGTCGATGCGCTCTGCGCTGGGGCAGCCGTTCAGGCAGAGCTGCAGGTCCTGGGTGGCATCGTAGGCCTGAGCCAGCTCCTCTGGGATCCGCACCGCCAGGGTCAAGTAGCGCCCCAGCTGGCGAACAATTACAGTCACGCCGATGTAGCCAGCGTGCAGCTCCACGTGGTGCCCTGGGCTGCGCTCGGAGATCCACAGAGCCCGGACCTTCCTGCTTGCTCCGTCTGCACCAGCAGAATTGTGCACGGGGTCGCCGCTGCTCACGGTTCCATCATCAAAGGCAGCCGGAAGGTTGTCTGTGACGGCCTGGTAGACCCTCTGGTCCGTACAGCCCTCGTAGGGTTTGAAGATGATGGTGATCTATAAAGCAGCAGAGCATCAGGTAACTCAGGAGGAACACCTCCAATGTGTTCAGTTTACAGTTATCGAGGCATTTCATTAGCTTTTACGCGATAGACATGATGAACAGAGCAAGTAATTAACAGTTGAACAAAACAGGAAATATGAATATATATAGAGCAAATAATAATAAGCTACTCCAACTAACTGGTTAGTTTAAACCTTTTAAACAAATGTTCTCTGGTGTTTGACACATTTTCCTTTTTCATGTTGTAACTGAGCATCTTGGGGTTCCTGAAATTAAAGAGTCCGTTTATTCATGCACTAAACTTTAATAATTGAATCAAGAAAACAAAAATCTCATGACAGGCAGAAGAAATCTCCATCTGTCTGTTTTTCACAAATATCAACACTCACCCACTGCACAGGTTACCAACTCTCATCAGGCTACATTTGAGAAATGACTTAATGACTTTTTAACAAGTTGTAATTTGACACAGCTATGCAAACATGCTGACACATGCACGCACACAAACACACAGGCTGGCAGAAACACACACAAACACGCACACACACACAGAGCTCCAGTGGTGAGTGGAAGCTGGAAGTGGTAGATGCAGGGTGTGGTGTGAGCATTACGGTTAGCACTAGCATCATAGTTCCGGTGAATGGCTGCTTTGTTCATATGACAGCCGTGAGGAATGAGGCCTGGCAGGCCATTAAGCCTGGAGGGCTGTTAATGTGTGTGTAAGAGTGAGTGTGTGTGTGTGTGTGTGTGTGTGTGTGTGTGTGTGTGTGTGTGTGTGTGCGTGCGTGTGTGTGTGTGTGTGTCCTTAATAATTGTGACTAATAACTTGCCCCACCTCTGACACAAGGTCAAACCTACAGCTCCAAAGTGTAGCAGCTGTACTATTTGCTTAATGTGTGTGTGTGTGTGTGTGTGTGTGTTTCTGCGAGTGTGTGCGTGACTAAGTGTATGCACGGGTGTGTATGTCCTTTAATAATTAAAGCTATCGACTGTGCTAGAAAGTGCAGATGATTGCGGGGAAACAACAACATTGCTTCTTTAACACCACAAAGATCACCTTGTGTGGTTCGTCGTCCATTTAGTGGTGTGTGCCTGCGTGTGTACTTGTGAGTGTCTTCTGTTGTACACAGTCCTCTAAGACACACAGTGCTGTAAGCAGAGCGCAAGGAGTGCCACTCGTGAACTTATGAGACACACGCACACACACAAGTGCTTGCAAACACACACATAAGTAAACAGTGGGTCCTTTCACACGTCTCATTCCATGTTATTAAAGGTCAGGCTGTACGCAGCCATTAACCAAGTTAGGTTTCTAACACTGCTTCAGTCACAAGAGACAAGAGTCACAAGATCGAGGCTGTTTGCCTTACACCTGTGAGTCTATGGGAGCGAGAGACACCCAGCATGAGAGTCAAGGAGAGCATGTTTTCCAGTTTGACTTTGATAAGATTTCTTATTCTGACGTGCATAAAAGTAGCTTGGACGTCATTATGGAAACACAAACGAGAGATATATAACCAGACTGCTAACCCTGCTTGCACTTGTAAGAGTGTTTCAGCCTCAAAAATTGAAAGTAAGAGCCCAAAGCCAATTTCCAGTTCCTTACCTTATTGGTTGCTGTTGCACTGGAGCCAGGAACCACAGGAACATTAGTGACCTGCACTGAAAGGTAGTCGTTATCAATGAGAGGCCACGCTCCCTCCACTTTACAAGTCTGGAAGCTGTCCTTGAATGTCCTCAGGTGTGGGTCACCAAAGAGCCCACAAAACAGGTACTCAGCCCGAGAGTGGCCGTGACTGTGAGTGTGTGAGTGTGAGTGAGCGTGAGCGTGTGCATGGGACTGCGTGTGGGCGTGCTGAGTGCGGCTGTGATAGTTGCACGGCTCAAAGTGAATCTCGGGGTGTGTGGGAGAAGTGGGGCCGTCTCTGGAGCAGTTTCTCTGGCTCATCAGGTCTGAGATGCCCAGAACAGCCGAGTGGAAGACCAGGTTTCCACGGCAGACCTTTGCTGTCCTCTGAGTGCAGGCCGAGTACGCACGCAAAGCCTTGCAAAATTCAGTATGAAAGCCATCCACCGCAGGGTTCAGGTGGGAAGTCAGGGAGACGAAGTCGGTGGTGCACTTCTGGATACGACACTGAGGTGTGGTCACCTGGCACTGACCTGAAGAGGACACACAGATAGAGTCTGGAATACTGATATATAATACACACGTCTGCTAATTTAGGCGTGAACTAGACACTTATGTCTCAGTAGAAGTGAAAAGGTTGTGCAATCACACAAGACTACCAAGGTTACGTGTGAAGAAAGCTTTGATTTTAAGCACGCAATGATATGAATCTTTTACAGTCTAATAAAAACCTAATAAAACTAGAAAAAGAACCAGCTGTTGATTGAAAGTCTGGATCAATCAGCAGTGCCGCTCTGTGAGCGTAATAAACCTGAAGTGTAATAAACCAAAGAGCAACTGGAGAGAGGGAAGACGAAGCATGTTTTACCACAAACAGTGAGATAAAAGTGCCAATACAGCCAAGGAACACACATGGAGCATATAGAGCATTATAGACAAAGGGAGCAGGGCAATGCAGCAGTGCTGTGCATACAAACACAACACAGTGACTTTTTGAAGCTAATAATCTTCGTCAGCAAGGTGCTGAATAATTGTGTTAGTGATCCTGGGTGGCTTCTGCAGAGGAAAAACATAATCAAAAATGCACCTCGTGTAGCCATGAGAAACAGATTTGCCTGATGTTTTATCTATTTCTGCGTTTCTAAATGTAACGAGGGTCAAAGTCGCCTTTTATATCATAGATCATCGGAGAGAGAGAGAGAAAGATAGAGCAAGAAAGAGATTAGAGACCAGACCTAATGCATCAGTCACAACGTGCTCCAATTAGATTAGGCCAGAGAGAGGCTCTGCAGTGTATGAGCAGCTGCACACACACACACGCACGCACCCACGCGCACACGCACGCACAGCAATAGCTATCTTAGAAAGAATGCTGCTTGTACTTCCGTTAACCACACAAAGTCGGTGATCTTTAGATGATGGTCTCTTAATGGCCAAGAAAAGGCCGAAAGTGCATGAGTTTTTACAGAAACGATCCCTCAAACGTTACTCCATCACTTAACCAGCCGGCAGCACACGTCCGCTATTCTCTGTCGATTTATCTGATTTTAGAGCATGAAGGAGTGTGATGCCACCAAATGGGGGCAGTAATGCTCTGAATTTTGCTATTCGGGGTGCAGGTACAGACCCCCACTCACACCGTGCTTTAGAATCTCTCTCCTAACTGTTAAATACTGACACCAACCCACAGACACACAGACACACACACACAGACTGCCTCCTATGCCAACCACCGCTGCACAGACAGGTCTGAGTACTGAGGACACATTGTGTCTTTGACTGGCGCACCAACAGCCTCCTTCTTTCCCTCCAATCTAGCCTGCAGTACCCAAATGCGATTCCCAATCTAATCAGAGAGGTTTGGTCTCTTTCAGAAGTTATCGGGATCATGAGCTTCGACTTGGAAAACTGTACTGACGGAAAGCTTCTGTTAAAGTTTACACCACTGTGTTGCTCCCATGCTGACCCTGAACTCTGACCTCCCTGAAATAAAAACTAGGATTTCCATATGATGCTTAATAATGCTTGTAATATTTACACGTTACATTTTAAAGTACTATTTTCTTATTTCCTTGTTCAAACATTTCTGTGATCTCCTTTGTAAACAGTCCTTCTAAATTTGCATATTTTGTGTCAAGTAAAGTGGCTGGAAAATATTATTAAGAGGACAATACACAACTCCTCGTGTGTTTAAAATTGCCTTCAACATTGCTTCTTGTCTTCTGTCTTCCCCGCATCCAATATAATCCCACAGGACTCGAATCTTCTTTTCTCTCATATCTTCTGTTTTCTCTCTCTTTTTTTTTTCCTTTGTAGCTTCAATCACTTGCCTCCTTCAGCACTATTCTGCTTTCAGCCCCCTCAGCCTCATTCCCTGGCCAGCCTCCTCACCTCCTTACTGCCTCTCTTCCTGAGGCACCTTCTCTACCATCAGACAGAGGTCATAAGATCAACCAGCTGAATCTCAATGGCTCGGTTTAGCATTTTTTTGCCTCCCAATCTCGCTGCCTTCAACTTCTTTGATCTCTGGAGATCAGGAAAGGATCTACTGGGATCATTTCTCAACCAAGGGAATAGCTTCAGAAGTGCTTATTGATCACCTTGTTGTGTGCACTCTCTCACACGCCGAGCTCAAATCACACAAACACCCTTTCTATAGCTTTAAGCTGCAAAGATTTACAGGAGCTCACTCCAGCGTGCACTCTCTCTCGCTGTTGGCCAGACACTGCAAACAATAGTCAACAATTCAGACACTCCTTCCTCCCTGCCTAGACAGACACATGGGGCTGACAACAAAGAAATATATCTAAAGACCCTAAAACATGTACAAGTTTTAACAAATAAAACATTCTGTTTGGCTCTACAAACTAGAAAAAAACACCAAAAAAACACATTCTTTCCAGGTGACGCACGTGCAGCATAGGTGCCAAGAGGGTCTTTAATGTGAAGTGGGTCTCTCTCTGTGTTCCCACCAGAATGTGTGCAGAGGTGGTTTTGTCCGACTGTCTGCGCTGTGTTAAACTAATTACTGGAGGTGTGACTACTCTACAGACAGCCGACCCCCTGCACAGACAAAAACACTCAGACTCAGCCAGATTTTATTTATTTATTTTTGCCTTTTTGCACCAAATGCAAAATGCTTCTGTATCTTTATGAGACAGAAAATGACCAGCAAACAATGTGACAAAAAAGAAGTGAAGACCTCTGCAAAGCCACAGAAAACAGAAGTCTAACAAAACTGTCACATTTGATTTTAGTGTCAGAAATCCTTGAGGACATCTTGTTAGCATTCAGTTAGCAGGCTCTTCATTTGTTCAATTAAATATTAAATATTTTTGTTTTTCTAACAAGCCTCGGATCAGTGTAGGGGTTTCAAAAGATAAACATCCACAAATATAAAGACAAATATGTCGGATAGTAAACAATATGTCCTGAAATTCGATTATCTGATCCCGTTTCTTGCAATAGACTTATTAATCAGCATCAACTCAACATTAACTGTTTATTTAGGTTTGGCCAGATTTAAATCACAGCACAACTTCTTTTTACAATTTATGATGTGCAGCCTGGAGTAGATTGTTTAGTTTTTGGTTATTTTTTTATAAATGAGTGCACTGAAAGAATCTGTTTTATATGGACAAGAGGAGAGGTAGCTCTCTCCTGCCTTCTCTCCCCCTCCTCCATGAGCCATTAAGAGGCAGACAGGAGAATGACGGCCCAGGAGAGAGGAGAAACTCGATCCGTGCTCAGACTGCTGCACTGCCGCTTTAGAGAGAGCCATTGTCAGGAAGCACTGGGCCCAACACAAGGATCAGCCACACAGTGATTACAAACGCTTAATAACTAACAAAGTGTTTCAATCACCATCAAGTGATAGAGACTGAAAAGAAATGTTGTTACTATGGTTATAGCTGATGGAGTCAGCAGTAATTAGTTCATCACTGAACATGAAAGTAGATAAATTACAGATCAGTTGCTACTGAGACCCAAAGAGACTGTGGGTGTTGCAGTGTTGAAGTGTGATTAGTTACCTATGTGAGCACCGCAGCACAGAGCGATGATCAGCAGTAGCAGCGGCCGGAAGCGGCGCACCACAGACGGGGAGGTGAGGCGCTCAGCCCCGCGGCAACAGCATCCGGCTCTCCCCATCCCCGTCCATGCAGGGCCAGGAGGGGAGAGTGGACAGACCTCCAAAGGGCGAGGACGGGTGGTGTCCAGGCCTTCTCACTACTTCTTCTGCCCCTTCTTCTTCACTCTTATCTCCTTCCTCTCCTCCTCGGGTGCGCAGGGGCATTAAAACACAGCTGCTCCGCGGAACGCAGGGCGGAGGGGGAGGTGGAAAGGCACAGAGAGGAGGAAAAAAAAAACAAAGTACAACCAGAAGTCACTTCGTCGACACTTTTACTTTTTTTTCTCTCCTATACAAATCCAGACTCCACGTGATTGGAGTGCGCTCCCGCTGCAAGTCGGACTTTTGCCTTGATTACGATCACTCTCCTCTCTCGTCCCAAACACGCACAATCATATCCCTCCCTCCCTCACTGGCCAAGCGGAGGTTTCTCCTGCTCTCCTCCCATTTCACTTTCTCCTCCTCCTCTCTCACCCCAGCAAATCAATAGAGAATCAACCAAACCCTGCTGGCGGAAAACCCGCCTATACCACAACTGATAGAGAGAGAGGGGGGGCATAAAATAGGACAAAAAATAAAAAGTTGTGAAACCTTGGTAAAGCAGCACTGTATAAACTAAAATAATAATGAGATTATTAATTTATTCAATTCACTATTTATTTGCGCACGAACAACAAGAACATTAGAACATAATACAAAAAGGACGTCCAACATTTGACGATGAACAAAAATCTTAATCTGAAAAAAATCTTAAGTCATGTTTAAAATGAAAAAGGAATAAATACTAATGCAAACATGTTGCAAAAAATAAGCAAACAATCAGTGACGTCAAGCAAACAGCGTCAAAGAAGTTGGTTAGACTTGTAACCTTTTCCTTTCTTGCTGCAGTTTCCTTCCTCCCCATTTGCAAGACATCGAAAGATACATAAAATGTAAGTATTCGGTTACGTGAAAAGGGAGGCTTTGCAGTAGCTGTGGGAATGATAACGGATTTTACAAGGTGTAATTATAATGGCATTCAGTCACAGGTAAATAAATCATGTTTTAAGATATATGACATAATCAACACTCCGTTTGTTAGAGAGGAATAAAAGAATATTGCCCACTACCCAAGCCTCTTAAAAGTAACAATAAAATCATTTTATTTTAGCACTGATAGGATTTCTATTATTCTATTATTCTCAGTACTTCTACAGTTTGTACAAATACAGGTAAGTGCAAACAATTCCAGACATCTTTTAAAGAATCTTTTATTTTGTATGTCTGTTGTGCCTCAAATCCCACATCAAGAAAGTGTTTAAAAATTAACCATATTACAGTCGAATACTCCAGTAGGATACCTCTTAATCTCATAAGTCATATTCAGCCTACTCCATGTGTTCCCCATGTCTATGATAGAAATCATAAATCATATGAATCCACTCATTAAACTCGGGGATATACAGTATTGTGCAAAAGTCTTTCTCTATATTTTGCCAGGCTTTCTTGCGATTTTTTAAAGTGGTCTTGAGCAACACTTCTCCAGGCTTTCTAAAGAGCTTTCACAGTTTTTATTTGTTCTGGACTCTAGTCCTTGTACCTGATCATTTGTTTGTTTGTCAAGCTACTTAACACTCACCTATGAATCATTCAAGCATGAATTGGTACCTAACACCAGTGTTGTGTCTACACTTGAACTGTATCTTTAGACACTTGGTAACTAGAAGTCTGTTTCAAAAACACAGCATTTTCTTTAGTTGACATGGTGTGCTGTGTGTCCTAAAACATGTTTTGTTTTGTTTTTTATGAAACTGCACAAGTGAAAGACCTTAAAAACTATCTTCAGCAGATGAAACGTAGCTAAAGTCATGTCCTTAAGGAACAAATCCAGCAAAGACCTGATACAGGACCTGACAGATGCATCTGACCCTGCACTTGATCCATCTACTGTTCGCTTAAGTCTCATCAGAAATGGTTTCAGTGGAAGGGTGGATGTCAAGAAACTATTCTTAAGAAAGGGAAACAGAGAGAAAAGGCTGAGGTATGCCAAATTACACAAAAACTAAAGACTCAAAATCTTTGCACAGTATTGTAATTAATAATGAATTAATCTGTGAAATTAGTTGGATATTTTGTGTGCTATTATTCAGTCTGTATTCACTGACGAAGTGGCTTAGTCCATGCTTGAGTTTTTATTTTGTGTTCCCTCAGAATGAAACAAACTGAATGGAAAAACATGTAGCGTACATTAAACTTCATTTAAAAAGTTTGTATCCTCCCCGACTGCATTGGCAAAATAAATATAAACCGCGTTGACAGACTCAGAACTAAACACAATGTCGAGATGATGTCTGTAACACACCGTCCAGACATGTTCACACCGAAACCATCATAATGCTGTAAAGTAAAAAGAACAAAACTGCCGAAAGTTCAGGAGGGAATGTAAACACCCTCCCAGAGATAATGACAGCCACTAAATATATGCAAAGTAACCTGTACCCTGCTATCTTTATTGTTCCAGCTGTAATTCATAAATGAATAACTTTCTGAAGGTTGTGGATTTAACATCTTTAATAGCAACGAAAAAAGAAAAAAATCTGACACTGAGCCAAGCCTGCTTTTTCACGTAAAGTTTACAGTTGGATAGATTTCAAAGCGAGCACCGAAGCATCTACAGTTAGATAATTTTTTACTAAGTCTGCAAATCTACCCTGTGTTTGTTCTCTGTCCGTACGTGCAGGGCTTACTGCTGTAATCTTCTATTATCTATTACGTCCTGCTAAACTCTACAACCCTGGCTTTAACCTGTTTACATGGATGTGAGCATAAGCAAGCATTCAGCAAATAACGCTGCTCTGTGGCTACTTCATGTGCTGTGTGTCAGAGCAGCTGTAGCATGACTCGGATTCAGTCACGGCCGCTCTGAATGCGTCTCTGAGCTAAACACAGAAGTCATGAAGATTTTACAGTGAGTGTGGTCAGGGCAGATAATGTGTGTCTGATTTTTATAACGTGCATGCTGCTGGTGAGGAAGGGTGTCTGCGATGACTCAGGAGATCTTGTTACATATTGTATTGCAGTATGTGTATGTCTATACTTTTTGACTAATTTTGGCATACTACACATAAGCATATGCATGTATGTGTAGTATTCGCATGCATATTTGAAGAACAAATTAAAGGAGAAAAAAACAAAGTAAAGTGTAAGAAGAAAAGCTTGGAGTTGAGTCCAGAAGTCATACATTTCTCAGTGTCTGATCTACCAAAAGATATTTTCTCATTTGATGAGAAAATATCTTTGATTGACCTCTCCTTATGTCTTGTGGATGGGGTTATTGTCACTGTGGAAGAGACTACTCTTACCAGGAGAGACATTGCATCATAAGATAAAGCTGTTATGATCACTCATAACAGCCTTGGACTGATTTGTCGAACCATACCTCTAAGGGGACAAGTGGACGCAGACCATCAGTGAACTTTAGTGGAACCACAAGATCCCCGTGGTATAGAAGTCTCAAACTAAAAGAATAAAAGAAACATGCCTCCGTATCGAGCAGGAGGGGTGATCACATGGTTTCATGATCTCTGACATTGACATGCTACTTTATACCTCTGCTCCACTGTACTTCAGAAGCAAACAGCACTTTTCCACCATCCACCCGCTTTCTTCTGCTTATCCATTTCAGGTTTGCAGTTGCCCTCATCGAAGCTGTCATAGCGTGAGGTCACAGTCTGTCACAGGGCTAACGGACAATCACCAGTTAAACCAACATACATCTTTTAGCAGAAGGCAGAGTATCGAGAGAGAATCCACTTGGGCAGGGGGAAGAACATGTAAACCTCCCACAGACAGACCTCAGCCTGCAGATTTGAACCCAAGACCTTCTTACTGTGAGGCAACTGCCCTAACCACTGCACACCACTGTACAACTCTTAAGTAGTTACTTTTGGGAATAAAAATAACTCACAAAATAAAACACATTGTTTTAGATCGAACTGCCCGAGAATATAAACAACTTAAAAGAAACATGTTTTGGCTATTTAAATTATCCAAACATTATGGCGTTACTCTCTCTATGTTTGCCTGCGAACACTAGCGTAATGATAGTAAAACTAGAAAAAGTGTGAGAAAAACCAGTAATGGAAAAGGTTCGCCTTCAAAGTTGTGCCTTATTGTTGCAGCTAACATGTTTCAAAAGGCCCAACTTTTACTTTAAAGTCAAAACTTACATTCTTTTTCACAGTTTCACTACAGCTCAGAAAGTAGGTGAACAGTGTTTGTAGACAAGTCCATCACATCCATTCAGACTATGACTGTGGCAATATGCTTGCAACTAAACCAGTCACAAGGAGTGTTCGTCGACCAGTTGGGGAATATTTACTTTTCCCTGGTGGCTGCCAGGGGTCGCAGATCCAGCTCTAGCACCATGAGACTCACAAGTTCAAAATGGCAGACAATTTAATGTCACATGGTTATTGATAATTATCTGCAAAGTTACAATTTACCAATTAAAAGAATAATTTTCACTCTAACCACTAACCTTGTGTATTGCTCTTTTGCTGGCTATAATAAATAAATAATTCCACCAAATTATTTTAAAAACTAAAAACATCTACAGCCCGTATATACCTCGGCAGATTAGACTTGTTACCATCAAAACACCAAATGAGGTGAATTCTTTTGGAAGACTGGTGTTCATCCTGCCAGCAGAAGCTGAAGCTGTTTCAGGGCTCCTAGCAGTCCAACATCCTGCTAAGACCTTTAATGTTATTTAACTTTAAATTTTCCACCCAGATGTACACCCTGGATACCCAATATTATGACAGAAATTAAACAGCCTCCCGACTGGCCCGTCCGTCTGTGATGCACCTATCAGCAGGATGAGGCACGCAAGGTGAACGTTTCATTTATGCTGACACACGGAGCACAGACGGGTTAATTCAATTACACGTGCGCATATCTGGTGCTTTTCATCAAGACTAATTTCATATTTCATTCTAATGACCCATCTGCCACACACACACTTGTTTTCACATCTTGCAGAAATGGACTCATTATAATACAGTACTTAAAATCACATTCTGAACCTCAAAATTGCCTTTAAATTAATGAGGACCAGTATTTGTACATGCCATGCCAATAATGAATGCCAATTTTTGGTCCTCACAAGGACGTTTAAACAAGTACACACATATAAACACACACCTACACGCACA
>VOQK01028103.1:0-12893 GCA_015052645.1 Benitochromis conjunctus
AAAACTGCTGAACCTGTAACATTTCCACCTGTGGACAAAACTCACCTGTTGCAAAGGTTATGAAGGAATTAATGCTGACAACCTACTCACTTGGGTGCCCGCTTTCCACCACATCTGGTCACTGGATTCTCTCAATCTACATTCACCCCAAACCTGTACTTGATAGCAATATTGGCAACAATGTATCCCAACACTAACCTAGCTTCTTCCCTCTGGCTATTGCCTGTCTTGCTCCTAAAACCTTACCAGTTTTATTCTCATACTGGTCACCACATCAACTGGGAAACGCGTTTTATATGGACACAACTTCAGTTTACCCAACTGTGTTGGGTGGAGGTGTCAACAAAAGCCATCAACTACAGTTCTCCAATACTATGGGTCATCATGGCAACGAGTCAGTAAAGAGCAGAGCTTCAAATTCACTCGTGCTTCTAAATGTTTTATTCAACAGAATTTAAAGACCACATTTAAACATTTAACAACAACATGTGGTCTTGGTGCCCTATAGAGCATTTTCTACATTTATTATCTTACAAAGAATTGTTTTTTTTGTGCAGTTTATTGTTCCCACAGATAATCCAGTAGGTCAGCTCTCCAATTCTGTTGAGTGAAACTCTATATGCATGTTACACTGTTACTTATTAGCAACTATCTTTTTCTGCAAAATGCACCAATACAGTTTATGGGTGCAGAAAACTGATTTACCAGAGCACATTCAACGTTGTGAGTATTTATTTATTTTTTTGCTCGAAGAATTTCTCCATTTGACACGCCGCTGCGTCGCAAATGGGGAAAGCTGTTGTGCGAGTGGTCCCTGCAATGTGCTCTGCTATTTATTTGCCCTAATGTAGAGCAAGTGGTCATTTGGGATTTGTGTGTGCACATTTCCATAGCGTAGTGTCGCGCGTGACTCTCACCGCTGCATCGCTGAGGTCATATTACACTGAAGGCAGATCTTTAGATAACATCCAAATTGGAAGCAGTCGCAGCCTCGCGAGCCAGTGGGAAAGACGACGTGGCTTTAATAGTGACACTAATGAACACAGATGATGCATACGACTAAGACCTTTCCTATGCGTTTCCTTGGTGCCCGTACCGTGGACACCAAAGGGCAAACCTAACAGAGGACAAGAAAGAGAAAAAGAAATAAGTGTTCCTCATTTATTATAATATAAGTGCTGGCCTTCAAACCCCCCTTTTGCCCTCTTTACTCACTACATATCTGTATTAATGAGAAATGTAGAGAGTGCAATTACTAATTAATATTGTATGTGAAGAGTTTGGATAGAGGCTTGTTAAACGCAATGTTAGATTCCTCTTGCAAATAACTTGCATATAATTCTGCACTTTATGCAATTCATCTATTTTGGTTCCTTAACAACAACAGAAAAAAAGAAAATGTGGGCAGGGGGGCATCATTAATGCTGTTTGAATTTTTTATGATGTGGTGGCAGTGTTTTTGTCTCAGATGAAACACAGCAGGGTTAAGTCAGGCTTAAAAGCCTAAAAAGTTAATCCAGCTTCTTCCCGATTGTAGCAGCCTCTAATTCCCTAAGTAGTTTAAAATCTACCAGCTGGCCATGACCAATGCTTCACACCCCAAAATGCTTAGTCACTATAAAAAAGAGCCTCCTATTATTTAACCACAGAGATTAATCACTTTGTTTCCTAACAAGCGTGACTTTTGCACAACTGTAAAAAAAAAAGAAAGAAAGAAAGAAAGAAAGAAATTGTAACAGGGAGTCAAATTATGGAAGAGAGGTTATTCTTGACATACTATAAATTCACTGCTTTTACCCTAAATCCCAGCATGATGTGTGTTTATCCTCTTATCCTCTTTATTCTCACTCCCCCACACCCACCATCTCCCTGCTCCTCCTTTAATATTGCCCTATCATTTTCCTTCCCTATCATCCACTCTTTGCGTCCCTATTCATTCACTAATACTTGTCTTTTTTGTCTTTAGATCTAGTGTCCTAACCCTTCCCACTTTCACCGACAATCTTTTTATCCCTTCCAATCTCTCCATACATTCAAGATTTGTTCTTTTTTTTTCTTGCCCTCCATTTCTGTAATCTGTAATACACCTTTCAGTGCTGTCTTTGCACTGTACATCCCTGAGATTGTTAGCAGAGCAGTAGGTGTAGGTGACCTTACTCCCTGTGGGTGTTGTGTTATTGCCAATAGGCTCCCACTTGCGGCTCACTAGCACTAGTGCAAAATGTAAGACAGACTCTCATTTTGACTAAGATAATCAAAGTATCTCTCAAAATCACAGTCAACCATCTAGCAGGACAAAGAGCCCAATCTCACACCGTTATCATCCCGCTGAATGGCCATTTACAGTTGTAATCACTCCCATAGATATCACCAGTAGGAGCCCTCCCATACCTAATCGTAGTGCAGAAGGTGCTTTACCATGCATTCTAATCAGTGTAATCAGAAGGAAGCTAGGTTATGGAGATTATTGCTGCCCAACCAAGTCATTTTGGTGCCCCACCCCCATGGCCATAACTAGCTATTAGGTCACCGAGGTCCGGACTGCTGACATTTCTTTTCTTTTCCAAACACATAAGTTAAAGTGTGACAATCTTAATGGATAGTATGTAGGGGTTAGGCTAACCCATGAGGAATGATAATTAGTTGGTTGAATCAGTCCCTCTGAGGGTAAATCAGAGGGACTGTAGTGCCAGAACCGTACAGTAAGGATCTTCTCATGCTAGTTTCATTTCAAGTAAATGCATATTTCTGTAGACTGTCATTTTATTTCATTATTTTGTACATAAAACTCTCATATTGTATTTCTATTTCTGCTGTGAATTATATATATATAATTAACAGCATATGTATAAAAAAAAATTCCCCGCTCGCCCCTGCGGTCGGTCTATCCTTCAAGCTCGGGTCCTCTACCAGTGGCCTGGGAGTTTGAGGGTCCTAATTCATTTCTAAACCCTAGTTAAGGGCCTGTCCACCTCTGATTAAGTTGGTCTTGGGTAGCTAACCTTAACAAAAAGGAATGCCAACGCAGCACTGAAAGATGTTGTGTTAAAGATGCAAAGGAATTCATTTTTAATTTCCAAAGAATAGAATATTCATAAATATACTGCAAGTCATCACCTTGCAAAAGTGAACTTAAAAAAGTATTCTTTACCTCCAGGATACAGTAGATAAAAGAAGAAATCGGTTAACCAGGATGCATTTTGTTAGTTGCACTTTCATTGCAGTATGTAAGAAAGAATCTATTTGGGCAAGATATTGTTAGAGGGCAGTCCCTGCTGATGGAAGATAGTGGATGCTGAAGGTCTCACCACAATTAAAATCATTAGTGGTCTCCCCATGTGCTTAACCCCCCCCCAAAAAAACAGTTCCACACCTGTAGCATTCTGATAGTCAACAGTCTGTTAGAATTCATGTGTTGTCTCTCAATTTGTCTACCACTATTGATTGATAGCATTTATTGATAGCAGTACAAAGCTAGCTAGTTTTTCACCTATGTGTTGTGGCGTTGTTGGGTGTTTATGTATGTTTAATTGTCATCATAAATGTAGAAGACATGTAGTCGGAAGCTTCTTAAATTGTAAATGTTCCCAAAATGGTTGATTGTTTGATTTAAGTGGTTTGTAGTTCTCCCAATATGCAAGTACATCATACTCTTCTGTTAAGTACGGCATGTATACCAATTAATCAATATCCAAATGAATTTTAATTGATCCTAATTTTTGTGGATTTTGTTCTGTTTTTGTCTTCCTAAGTTCACTGAACAGTACTGTAAGCAGATCAACTGACATATTTGCATCCCATATATTCAGTGTCTCTAGGTCACCTTTATTCAACAGTTTGTTTCTGACACCAGTAAATGCATCACTTCCTGTGAGTCACAGGTTACTCATCTAGAAAGTGTTATAAGAGTTGCAGTGAAATGTTCACAGCTTGAAGCAGAAAAGCTCTCAAAGATGGTTGTAGACCAAGTCAAATATTGATTATTCAGAATATCTTGACCTTAACATACAAAAAAAATGGTTCTGTTGACCCTTTTACCATATCTTACAGCCTTCAGAATGAACGCAGACGGAAACAAAAGCATTCATTTATGTAATGCATCTTAGTTTGTGCCACATATGCTAGTTTAAAATCCACAGGAAGCTGTTGCTGTTCTTCTAATGTTGCAGTTTTACTATACAACTACTTAGATGCACAGTTTTTGAAAATCTGATGAATTACTTGATTATTCAGATACTAGAGGTAGCTATAACTGTTAGTATTATTAATAATAATCTTTAGATGATATTAGTGACATACCTAATAATGCTGGAAGTAGAAATAAGATTTGTTATTATTTTCATCATTGTTGTTGTTGTTGTTATATTTGATTCTCGCAGTAAAATATTTTTGCAGTCCAAAGGAACAGTTGCTCACATATGGGCATGTAAATATGTCAATAGGACGTGCACACTAAACGAGAATAGGGTAATAGGGTAGAAAATCATAAATGAGGCAAAGGAATAAAAGCAGGAAATGAAAAAAAAAAAAAACACTGCAAAGTAAACCAAAGTAAAAACAAAAAACAGATAAATCATTAACTATGTACTCCCTGTGCCTTTGTGGGTTCTTTCTAGGTACTCCAGCTTCCTCCCACAGTCCAAACCATGAACTATGAACCATGAACCACATACTTGCATAATATTCTCTTACTATGATATAAGAGTTATTTTTTGTACTTAAGTCTTATCTTCTTTTTTCGTCTGCTCTCTTTGGATGTCACTAATCTGCTTCCATCTCATCCTGTCTTTAGCATCCTCCTCTGTATGTCCTTCACTACATCCATGAACCTTCTCTGTGGTCCTCCTGTTTCCTCCTATCTGGCAGCTCCAAACTCAACATCCTTTGTCCAGTATATCCACTATCCCACCTCTGCTCATGTCCAGACCATCTCAACCTTGCCCCTCTAACATTATCTTGAAAAAGCTGGACCTGAGCTGTCCCTCTGATATACTCATTCCTAATCCTATCCATCCTGGTCACTCTTAATAAAAACCTTCCGTCTTTTTTGTTAGTCCCACCATCTCCAAACCACACATCATAACAGGTCTCACTACTATCTTGTAAACCATCACTTTCTCTCTTACTTCTGAGAGAAATCACCCATGCAACTTGTCTCCACCCACTTCATCCTCACTCCATTCTCTTCTTCACCTCTCTTCTGCCATGTCTGTTGCTTTGGATGGTTGACCCCAGAAATTTTAACTCTTCTACCTTAACTACTTTCCTTCTCTAGCCTTAACCAAACTAAACTGTTGTCCGTCCTTTCCAGCTCAGTTTCTCTGCCTAGGCAATCAATGCAAGTCCTCTTCTCCTTTCTTAGGATCAAGGACGCATCCAAAACCTGCAGGACACCGGCCCTTGAGGCCTGGAGTTGGACATCCCTGTTGTAGGGTCCTGAGGTGCCTTGTGATTTGGCGCTATATAAGTAAAACTGAATTGAGTTGAATCTTTGATTCTTTTTCTTTGAAAATCTCTTCATGTGAATACTTTCTCCTTTTTTTCTCTGTCCAGAGGATACACCTTCTTGGACATTTCCTTCAGCACTATATTTTCGCCAGTTATCTTGTAACTTTTCACTTCTCCAACTCTGTGCAACATTCTTACATCTTCAACTTCCACCATTTAATCCCTGGCTCTACCTTCACTTGCTTCCTTTTCTTGGTGTCCAGAGTCATCCTACATAATACCATCTGATGCTGCCTAGCTACATTATCCCCTGACACCACCTAGCCTTGTTTCCTATCTCATTCAGAGTTCACCATCTGTATAAAATGTAGTCCACCTGCATGCACCTTCCTCCACTCTGTTACCTTATATACCTCCCTGTTATTAAAGTATGTGTTCACCACAGCCATTTCCACCCTTTTTGCGAAATCCACCACCATCTGTCCTTTTGTATTTCTCTTCTTACCATCATACCTATCAAACACCTCCTCATCACCTCTGTTGCCTTCACCTACGTATCTACTTCACTCATCAGTCTCTCACCCCTCCCAGGGACTCTAAAAGTTGATCCAACTTACACCAGAATTCCTCTTTCTCCTCTAACATGTCCAAACTCTGGAGCATTCACAGCAAAAACATTCAACATCACCCCTTCGTGTTCCTGCGTCAGACCCATGATCCTATCTGGCATTGTCTTCACCTCCACAACACTAATCATGTACTCTTCCTTCAAGATTATCCCTACTCAGTTCCACGTCCTATCTGTACTGTGGTACAAGAGTTCACCTGAATTTACCTCTGATGATCCCGCCCTTGCTTCCCTTCCACTTGGTCTCCTGCACACAATATCTACCTTTCTTCTCTCCACCAATCAATCAGACAGCTCTTGATCAGTCACAGTGTCTACATTAAAAGTGCCTATTTTATTTAACAAACCTTTTGCCTTTCTTCTTCCATTGTCTTCAGCCAACAGTAGGACACTTTTCACAGGCACCTTGTTGCCAAACAGCAGTGAAGGCAATCGTTGTTAACCCATCAGATGGCTCATGTAACTCCATAGCTTGGTTACTTGAGTCTCATATGCCAAAAGGGGAAAAATACGCAACTAGACTATTTCTTTACTAAATAAATTTTACACTGAAAATCCCTTTCAAATCCATCTCTATAGTTATTGCAAACCATGCTTTACCACGCAACAACACTATGATGACACTGTTAGGTCATTAAACTGAGTTGAACTTAAAACTGATTGTTTTTTGTCATTCTTGGTGGAAAAGAGGCAAAAACAACATTTTATAGTTAGAAAATAATGTTGTAAAGTTTAATATTTAAATGTTTTTTTAAACAGAGAAATTAAGTGTACAAACCAACATATCAGCTGAAAATTCATTTAAAAAAGTCAATAATTTTACTCAAAATCAAATTCAACTGGCCTATTCAGTCAATCTGCACTTCCTGTTGGAGAATAAATAAATATATGAACCGTAAGATAGCATTGAGGCGCTCAAGAGTATTGCGCCTTCATAACCTGGTGAAAAATACTCCCTGTGCCTTGTGTAGCTTCACAACTATTAATTGAGTTCCACTGGTAGGAAATTGTGAAACCAGTTACACACATTAAGATGGGGTAATGTAGCAGCACTGTAGTGACCAGAGATTATTTAATGTCAGTGAAATTTGGCAACTTGAAGGCAAGTGACTTCCTTGGTCAGCCACTAATTTGACTGACTCAGTCCATCCATTCTCAACGAGCATCAAATTAGTGATTTCCTTTCTGTGACTGATGCTTTCAGATTATGTTGCTGGTGTATTGATACATCCCCACCCACGACACAACCCAAACTCCTCATCCCCCCCCTTCACTCTTTCTTCTAATGTGCTATAAGCACAGGATCTGTTCCATTTTTCACACAAATCATCCTGTGTTTGGTGAGCCACCATTGTACCCGAAATAGTTGTTGTTGTTCTCCTCAGCATCCGATTGTCAGGGCTTTGAATCATATCTCAGTTCCTCCAAAAACAGAAGGCACAGCAGTGTCTTAAAGCACCCCCACCCACAATTCAAACATCAAGCAGGCAGCAGTGTCCTACATTTAAAAAAAAGGAAAAGTGGGAAAAGCGACATGAAAATGCAAACGGCCTCCCAAGAGAAAGAACAAGAAGGATAAGAAGATGGAGATGAAGCAGTCAGACCCCATACACAGATACACACAGATGTGCACATGCATGTGCAAACACAGCAGTCCCCCCTTCAGGAGAGTTGCTTTTTTATTATTATTAAATCCCACAGTCCTTATGATTCACAGTGCGTGAGAGCTGGTGGCTGGCAGGCCTAAGATTACCATTTTATACACATAGAGAAATGAAAAAAACAAACAAACAAAATGAGACAAATGTAAGTACACAAACTAGAAAGCAACCCTCAGAGACAATCAACATCTCTGGTAATTATGATATTGCTGCTGATTTGTCTCTTATAATAAACAATTCACCAGATGTGCAGTATGTCCCAATTCTGCAGTTAGTTAATGTTGAGTTCTTGAAATGATAGTAAGTATAAATTCAAGCGTGTACTTTTATTAAGTAGAGTTTTTTTTATTAATCTTGAACAAATTTAAAATTAAAAAAACAATAAGTGTTAATTTCAAATAAAATATGTATTTTATAATATCATTCAAAGTTGTTGTAGTCACATTGACACTTATCCTGTATTACAGGCGAAGGATCCAACCTGTGATGCTGAAGAAGAAAGCCCCTCAAGTGTCATGTAGTGGGGAAAATTGCAATTCCACTAATGGTCACTTAAGGCTGGCCAAAAAAAAGCCACTACTAAACACAGTTACAGCAACTCCCATATAACAGCCTGGTATTAAAAAACAGCCAAAAAGAATTCTGTAAACAGTAATTGACCGTTTGCACCTTACCAAAAAAAAGGTAAGTACTCATTTTTTAATATAAATCATCTATTTGGATAATACAGCGGTGGACTGTGCAGTGACATCAGTGATTAGCAAGTATGCACTCATGTTATTTGTGAATATAACGTGCTAACCAAACTAGCATAAGGGTATAACGTCCGTCACTCCAAATATGATACCTTCTGGGCCTAAATCATAACATGGTGTGGACCAAAATGCCAACACTGAGGCTTCTTATTGTGCAGTCCAGTAATTCTTAGATAATGTCCTAGATGAAAGTAATGACCATTATTGAACCCCAACTCTGTGTTCTACAAAAGATTTTGTTTGTTTGTTTTTTACATTTTTTCTTCTGGCCTGTTTGTACACATATACACTGTTTGCTTAGACTATATTGCAAGCTATACATAATATAATATATACAGTATTTAAAGGCAGTAACATGTCTTGAATGTCGAATAAAAGTTGCACATCTTACTTAAAGCCTAGTGAGTCAGACTCTTCTCCTGTGGTGTTGCTTCACTTGAGCTGGCTTGTGGGAGTTGAGCCTGTTATCCTGTGGAGCACCCAACCGCTTTCTCACTGTTTATGTATTTTCTTTGTGTATAAACTAATGTAAGAAACTGTAAAGTAATATAACTTTTTTCTTCTCTCATCATTTTTGAAATTATTGTATTTTAAAATATTCTTACTCACAGTTAACTTGCATATTGTGTGTGTGTTTTTTTTTAAGCTATATACTTCTTTTATACAAACTGCAGTCAGCATCCCACAATTCACACTGGAACCTAAATACCTACCTATCATCCTTTGATTTATTCATTTTATTCAAACTTCTTATAGAACAAAATCAAGGACTCTAACATTCATAGATTCATGTAACGCCTTATGAAGTATCAGAAATGCTCTTGAAAGCGAATATGTGAATTTCTGCTTTTTAAAATTGTTCTTCCAAATCCCATCAGAAGACAAAAAACATCCAAACTAACAAACATCAAAACATTTATTTTCAGAGTAGGTAATTTATTTTTTTTGTTTAGTTTCTCCAGGAAACTGGTGATAGGGTTGAGATGAGGGTGAGGTTTAGATCTCAGAGGGTCAGCGGTAACTCATGCATGATTTCATGCACAGGCACTACTACATTAAGTATTGCAGTGACTAAAGCACTTCAGTCATCGTGACTCATGCGTCTGCAGATCATGGCACAGAGCAGAGATGTCAGTGAATGTGTATTCTGTTGAATTCCAAATGTTGCCATCGTGATCAGATAAGATTTGAGGACTTGTGAGGTAGCACCCGGTTAGGCAGACCTGTGACCTGGTCCGACTTCAATACCAATAAATGATTGAAGGTAGTAAAAAATTTAATGTTATGAGCGTCGAAAGAGTCGGCGATATTAAACAAGCATAATTTACAAGCTATGCATTTGTTACTAAAAAGTCATGCTTATCTAAACTAAATAATGAATTTCTCAACATTCTTCAGAGGCATTTCTCTTTGTACATTGTTTTTGTCAATATATATGAATAATATGTTCTGCAACTTCATAGACGTTTCTGTACACGTAAATAAAGATAACAAGAAGCACTCCGAGAGTGCAAATCTCAACCGAGGCAACTCACTGTCTGTGCAGGATTTACTTTTAAGGGAACAGCAGTGTATTTTGCTGATATTCATTTTGTTTTCTTTGTTCTTCGTAAGCTCTCTTTAATAATTTTGTACTGCAGTAAAAAAACAGCACATTTTGGGGTCAACTTGAAAGAAAGGCAGCGAGATTCAAGTCAACTCAATTTCAATTCAGTTTTATTTATATAGCACCAAATCACAACAACAGCTGCCTGAAGGCACTTTATATTGCAAGGTAAAGACCCTACAATGACACAAAGAAAACAGAGAAAATCCAAAAATCCATTTTCTTCCACTTATCCAGGCCCAGGTCACGGGGGCAGCAGCCCAAGCAGAGAAGCCCAGACCTCCCTTTCCTGAGGCACCTCCTCTAGCTTGTCAATGGCCAAAAGATATAATCTCTCTAGGGCTTTCTGGGCCTGCCCTGGGGCCTCCTCCTGGTAAAACATGCCAGGAACACTTCACCCAGGAGGCAACCTGCATGTATCCCTGTCAGATGCCAAAACGACCTCAACTGACTCATTTCAATGTGGAGGAGTAGCGACTCTACACTCCTCACCCTATCTTTAGATCAGACTCATGATTTAGGTGAGGGTAAGGACATAGATTGACCGGTAAATCAAGAGCTTCGCTTTTACACTCAGCTCTCTTTTCACCACGATGGACCGGTACAGCGTCCGCATCACTTCAGCTGAAGAACCAGTCCGTCTGTTGATCTCCCCCTCCCATTTTCCCTTGCTCGTGAAGAAGTATGGAGTGCTTAAACTTCGTCGACAGTTTGGAAGCCAAAACTTCCTTTAAATAGGAAGAAAGCTCTGGCAGAACCAGGCTCAGGGAGGGGCAGCAATCTGGTACACCGGTTGGCGTTAGGGGAGAAAGACAAGATGATCAGAGGTCAAATCCAATCACAGGTCTAATGTGACGTGATATTTGGATGATAGCTATAATGTCATATGTGGAATCCCTATATATCATTCCCTTTATGCCGATGTGTCATCAATGGCAATGGTGGTAACAGCTCTATAGACCATTATAATCACTATAACTTTGAGCTCAATTGACTAAAAAAAGAAGTCAAACCTCAAATGTAACATTATATTTTACATTTTTACATTGTACTTTCTCTATGCTGACAAGACAACACACTTGTACACCTAAGTTTCTAAGTTGTAAGGCTTTTTGTCAATTTTCTACTAATAACTCATTAAACTGACCTTTAAGGTCAGGTGGATGTAAGCCTAATTTTAATAGATTGGTAACATGACCCCACGCTGCACCCCCACAAAGTTTTATCCAAATTTATTAAAAACTTTCCATCTATTGTGTTTACTGACAGAATGACAAAGGCGCACGCAAACACTCCCAAAAACATAACCTCCTTGGCGGGGGTGATAAAACATAACCACGTTTCAAGCTCATTCATTTGTCCATGAACAAAATGAATTGTGTTTACGCTGAACTGTGACCACCACACTGGAGCCAATTATAGCATATGATTTGGCTAAGCTCACTGCGTCTGTGTATCTCTTTGAAAAGGACCAAGAGACTGTCCCCAATACATATTTTCATCTATTAAAATCACAAAGAGAGAACCAAAAGTCATTACTGACAGGCTCTATGGTTAAAACATGAAACACTGGAATGATGGAAGTACCTGTAAGATGTCACACAAAGTACAGCTTTAGGGTCTAGGATCCCAGTCAGTAAGGTGTTTGGTGTTAGTTCGAAGTTTTCATGTCGGTTTTTAAGTGTAATAAGAAAAGATCAATAGAAAGCTAAGTGGACTTGAAAATGACTCAAATTACATATCTAAATTTGGTGGAAAATAACGTAATCTGATAATCTTATTCAGTGCATTTCTTTAAAATGCATTTAGTGTTTGAATAAGAAATAAAAAAATAAAAGGATAATAACTGCTGTCCAGTTGCTGAAAGCATCCTTTGGTTTCTTTGCAGTCCCAAGGTGAAGAACACTGAAGAAACTCCTGGTAATAATAGACCAAAATGGCTCACTTTTTGGTGGCATAAATGTACTCTATGAACTACGTGAGGGTCAGCCTGAACCATAATGGTAAATCAATAGCTAACAGCTCACACCTACTTGAGCGGTACTCGCTATTTTTCCTCCTCAATGCATTTTGTCTTTCTTGTACAAACGAGTGATCTTTCAAAATCCGAAGATGGCCCCCAAGGAGGCAAACTCAACAACAACTTCATTTCGCCCCTGGGAACACTGATGATCTTTGAAGGCACTCACAAACACACACTTACAGGATCAGATGACAGTATGATTGATACTGCAGATGCAGCAATGTTTGTTGTTGTCCAATAAATTCACCTGCCGTGGAGCTGTAAACATTATGGTGTCGTGATATTACAGCAAAGAACTGGAAATTAACTGGAATTTTGTGAGCAGACATTGATGGATAAATGAAAACGCTCTTTGTTTTTTGTTTTTTTAGTACGGACGAGTAAATACAACCAATAATGTGTGCGAGAGCTGAAAGAATGTCATCTTTGTCAACTGCAATTTAAAAGTGACAGTCAAACTTGTTAAACCAATTAGCACATTCAACCCTGCCTGAGGCAAATGACACGACCGGATGACAAAGCCACGGAGAGAAAAGAGCTAATGGCCACGACTGTTCAAACGCCCCACGCCTCTCATGTCAGTGAGCTCAATGTATACAGAAAACTAAAACAGGCAATTATCTGTTTCCAAGGACAAACTGTGCAGCAATCAATCAAATGTTTTCTGAAAGTTAGCGTGCTGGTTGGAGAAAATTGTAGGGTCTGATTAGCTTAGATCTCAGGTGATTACACAGTCCAGTAGTCCAAGCGCTAACCAGTGATATTCACTGTG
>VOQK01028109.1:0-11545 GCA_015052645.1 Benitochromis conjunctus
GGGGGTGTTGACCACACACACACATCATTTTCAGTCTCTAAACGGGACAAACAACCAGAGAAACAACTTGTTTCTCTGGTTGAAGGACACGGTGACCACGCACCCACGGTGCAGCTTTCTCTCGCTCATGCGGACACACACTTTCCTTTCACATCTGTCTGTCTTCTTCTGCCTTCTTTTTTTTATAACGTCACATTAACTGCAGACTCTGCTTGCGCATGAACACAAATGTGCGCACACAGCGATGCAATGGCAAAACTGAATGTGCATGTCTGCCGTTTCACATGAGCCATATACTTCCATCAGAGCTCCGCGGGGATATCAGCAGGGGGTGTGTGTGGTCAGTAAATACTCAGGGGAAGGTTACGAAGAACACACACACACACACACGCACGCACAAACACACACACACACTCTGTTCTTTGTCATCAGTCTCTCACATCAGTCAACTTGCCCTGTCAAATGTTTTTTTTTGTCACATCAAATGACACCAGCTCTTGGAGAAATAAACAACGCTGCGCACTGAGACAACTTAATGGAAATGAGGAACTGCACTTCACACAGACACACAAACCACAAGGCCTGCTTACCTCACACATGCATAAATAAACACCCAGCAAACAGCCTGACTTTAAACAGGGTTTTTAAAGACCCACTATATTACCATTAGATGACTTTTTAAAGGGTAATTATTACCTTTTTTTTTTAAACTATGATCTATTACTATTACTTGTTAAGAAGGCATTGTGGTAAATGTTTATGCTTAAAAATAAAGCAGTTTTCTTCTATAACGTCTATCCAGCGGCCCACAGGAGTCAGTGATCACAACCAGAGCTCAATCAAAACAACTACACGCTTTGAAAAAAATCTGAATTGACATTTAGAGGCCAGCTGTAAACTTTCAAGGGCATATTTGTCCTTAACACCTGCTGATCCTAACACACATTAATCCACACACTTCCCCACACAGTCACACACACCAACACACGAGCAGTGCCACACAGAGAAAAAACAAAACCTAAGTGACAACTTTGCAGCCCGGTGTTGTGGTTGCTGAGGGGAAATTGTGCCATCTGCCAGTAAACAACAGTCATTTTACCCCTACTGCTCGTCCATCTGTGGATGTGGGGAACTCTCCTGGAGGCCAGGGGGCTACGGGGGAGACAAGACGCAGGCCAGCGACGCCTACGAGGAGCAGTCCCAACTGGACAGCAATGAACTGTCGACACTTGAGAATTTTATCGTCAATGTGTAATATTACTTAATTCCAAAAGGCATTAAATTCTTACTTTTTTTTTTTTTTTAAGAAATTTGAACCTGAAATTTGGGGATTTTTAATAGTGGTACATAAAATGAAAATGTGCATTCAGCCCTCAAATGTAATGGAGTAGTCCTTTAAGCCGAGAGAAGGGTGTGTCTGATATTTCTTGTTGGCGTTCCTGCATCATCATAATAATGTTGGTCCGGGATCAACGCTGAAACTGACCAATCACGTTTTTGTGATGGGAAAAAAGGGGGAAAAAAAGGGAAAACTGTTTTTTTAATATTAAAGTCTATCCTGGAACAATTACAGCAAGCATTTTAAGTGTATTCTTTATTAATTTATACAACATAATAAACATATTGTCAAGTTAGCTTGATGTTTTTAATAGCATTAGCTAAATTGTTGGCTAATGCTAACTCAATGTTCAGATAATGCCTTTGATCACTTTAATGATGATGTATGAACAAAACCAGCACAGGGATATGAGATCATGCCAAGAGAACTACCAGGAGATGCAGCACCTAAAGTGTCGCTGTCTTTGATGCTATGTAGCATAACGTTGACGTTACTGTATTTACTACTATTTTTACTATGACTGAAAAACAACTTTCATGACAAAAAAAAAAAAAATCATTATCAATCATAATCACTACTTGAAACTCTTCTTTACAACCTAAATGTCACGAAGGAACTCAGGTTGTAAATAAACTACCCAGACGTTCACCTATTCGCTGTTTCTACGCTTTTAAAAAAAAATTCTTTCTTTAGCTCAAAAATATCAACAGTAAATTTTTATATTCAATCTGATTTGGCCCAAGATGTTTATTTTGGACATTTTGAAAAACCCACTGTGCAATGTGGATCCAAAAGTGACATTTAGTTATAAAAACATGCCTGTCTGACACAGAGTACCGCCAACCCACCACTTAATCTGTTGAGCTAATCAGCCACTCTAAAACTACATAGCACACCATCACACCATCTTAGGGGGGTGAGGGTGTGATCATAAGGTGCTACGAAAATCCAGGGAACTTAACAATGAAGGCTCAGAGCTGTTTAGACATCTTGAAAAACCCATTTCTCTTCAGCAAGTTTTGACTGGGTGGGTAATTATGGAGGTGAACAAAGAGTCTCACATTTTCAGCTTGATGCTAAGGTAAAAACCTTTCCACTGCACCAGGTAGCGTCCTTGGCAGAAGCACTGGTGCACATGTTATCGCCACAGCTATCCACTTGACATCAGATGAATCATCACACCCCAACATGACAAACATTAGGAACTTGAAACAATATCCTCCTCAGAGCCGTGGGCTCCACGTACATTTGGCTGCAGGTACATGAAGATCACAGCCTGTATACCTGCTACCCAAAGGGGGTAAAAAAAACCAGACAAACACTCAGCTTTTTGGATGATCCCATGCATGAGAGACTGTGATGGCTCCCAGCAGGGAAGGCAATCAGGCAGACAGAATCACACAATGGCTTGCCTTACATTATGAGTTTTACATGAGAGAGGGTGGGGGGGGGGACAAGTCTCCTTTTAAGTCGCTGCATGCAGAGGATAATGTGGCTATTTAGCAGTTATCTCTCAAAGCTGTGTTCATTATCACTGATCAGCAGATTAAGTCCCACAAACACAAGTCTCCACTTTGGTGACTTAAGTCTTGAATCTCAAAGTCAGCATCTCTGCTCTGACCTCAGTTATTTGGATGACAGCCAAAATAAACTGTACACACAAATGCAGCAGTTAGAAAAGCTGTAATACCGTGATCTTTTACACACACACACACACACAGTGTCTCAGCTTGCGTAAGACAGCTGGGCCCTCTCCAGAAGGCGCCCCGGCTCCTCGTCTTTCTTAATGCGATGTACCGTGTAAAGAGTGTCAAAGACTCATTTTAAATAACCCTCACATAAAAAGGAAAAAAAAAGGGAGGGGAGAGAAAGGAAAAAGTGTTGGCTAACGCCTATGAATAAAGATTACTCTGTGTTGTTTTTTTGTTTTTTTTAATAGCAATATGGAGAGATTAAAGCAAATGCAGTCAAAGTTTATTTGGGATTGATCTTTGGGTATTTCTCTGCCTCGAGAACAAAGAGGGAAACTCTCGCTAAGCTCAGCGAACCGAGAAGAGGCCAATTAAATCCTCCTCGGAAAAAAAGTCATAAAAAAATTTTGTTGAAAAAGAGAAAGGACTCAATTGGCATAAACAGTAAATGGGCCTTTTAAATGACATTATTTGAAGGGATGAACACAGAAAAATTAATGTCTTTCAAAGCACATGGAAAAGAAAGCAGTGAACAAGAGTAGACGAGAACAATGAGCTAAACAGTCCTTGTTGTTCTTTTTTTAAACAGGCACTCTTCAATGATCCTTTCAATGTAAAGCCAACATGTGGATTACTCTGAGCTGTGCTCTGAGCGAGATAATCAAATGACAATCTAAAAAAAAAAAGGGAGCTGGAACCACTCAGTGTTTGGCATTTTTACCTAATAATATTAATCACAACGCATTAAAGGGCATTTCTGCTCAAATTGTTCTCTACAATGATGTTACAATAGGTTTGAGGGACAAAAGTACTCAGCAGTCATGCCTTGATCACTTCAAAATGAGTTTTCTCAGTGTCTTAAGGAGACGTAGGACAATTAATAATGTGGCATCAGCAGTGTGGGGTTGGATGCTTGTCTCCTACCTGTGGGCTGAGCAGTGGGCAGCCTGGCTGGAACGACGCAGAGAGGAAGGAGGAGAGAAAGCCAGAGTGAGCACCACAGAGCAGTCATTCCTCTGGACGAAGAGGTCAGACGCAGAGCAGCGAGGCCCGACTCCAACTTAGACAACATCCTCCGATCGCATACTGTCCAGCAGAAGGGCGGCCGCAGATGCCACAAGAATCTGTCCAACAGCTCCCCACCACGGACCTGAAACAAGCAGCAGGATCAGTCAAAGAGAAGCCAGGCTGTCCATCGAGAGCACAGACAATTAACAAAGAAATCAACACAGTCTGAAACTAAAAAAAACCCCCAAATGGCTGTACATTGAACACAGTGCAACAAAGCGCCTTGGGCTCTGTGCATATGCGAACGTGTTTTGACATGACATTCCACACAGATTTTAAAGATTAGAGTGGAAATCCCTCTTCAAAGTTTGTTTCTCAGAAACTTTCTCTGAGCACCTGGTTCTTGGGATGGGAAGACAGAAATTCTGATATACGAACAGCTCAAAACTTCACTATCAATTAACTTGCTCATTCTTACAGAGCTAAACAGCCTGACGTTCTTTCCCCCGGGACTCTTTTCTACTCGACAAAGTCACTTTTGGATCGGACTGTCTCGGATTAACTAGTCTTCCTGCGCTGCACCAGTGTCAAAGCTTCCATTATCAGCGTGCTCGGGAAGCATGGTGGCTACGGGAAGGGATAGCAGAGTGTTCAGCTAAGTTTTCCCGAGTAAGGAAAAGTTGGAATGCGACAAGGTTCAAGGGAAAAGCTCAGAGTGAGATGCCCTAAAAAAGCAAAACAAAAACCTCCCCACATGAGCACACATAAACACACATGGTACCACTATTAACCTAAACGTCAGCGGGTCTGTGAATCTTCTGAATACCTTTGGTTGCGGGAAGTCCACCTTGACACACACACACTCCTACAGAGACGTTTATTGAATACACATGCTAACATTAAAGAATGAGCTTCACTTGCACACACTGACGTGTATTGTACACAGACACACAGCCCAAAGAAAGGTTGTGTTGTCTTAAGTCTTAACAGTACTGTTTTTCTTTCCCTCGCAGGACCTGTGACCCACTCCTCGCTTAGCACAACTGCGAGGACGCATTTGCACGTTATCGAGCTTCAGTAAAGAAAAACACAGACTGGGGACACTTCACAAGACCCACATGGATAAATAAACACACACACACACACGCACGCACACACACACACACACACAGTGTCCTAACTTAAACAGTGCCACCACACCTTTTACCCATCAACATACTTCAGCCTTTAATGTTCCCCTTATGAACTCCCAGGAGTCCTTCTATTCCCGTCTCAGCCCATCCTCACCTTCTTACAACACGAGACGCCTACATGCTGCTGTGGTTTGTTTATACAGCACGATAAGGCCTTTGCTCTCAGGCTGTGGAGGTGGCTGATTACAGGCCTCTCTAAATCTAAACTTTTGTTTTCTCTGGCAGGCACAGAAACAGACACACACAAAAATATATATACATATATGTATTTTTAAAAAGTAGCTTTTTACGAGTACACTGTGAGAGCTGGCAGGGCTTCTGAGTTGGTTCTTATCAACCCGTAGATCTGTTTAGACAAGTAGCATGACAGCCTATCAAACCATGTGAGGAGACGATCGAAGACAATAGCAGCATTGACTAATCTGGTGTCAGGTAGGGGTTTAGACTAGGCCAGAGTCCACGGCGAGTCTTTGAATCTGAAGAGCAGCAAAGTGCTGCAGTGTAATTGATGCATTTAGGCTGAAATAAATGACAGTCATGTGCAAGAGCAGTAATTAATGTGTGCCCCTTGTTACACACAACAACCTGATATCCTCACTGAAAATGAAACCCTCACATCCAGCACAACCAGCTAAAAACACTTTGAAATCACTTAACAACATTAAATAGCTGAGTAGAAGAAGAAGAAGAGAACGTAATATGGATCCCAAAGACCCAGGGAGGAGTTCAAAGCCACAAATTTTCATGCTAATATTTTCTTAAAGCGTGGCAGGGAAACACAACTAAGGCAATGAATAATGCAGGAGCATTAATCATGCAGGACTATCTTCACATTGTAATAGCTCAGGGGTGGAAAAGCTCTTCAACTCGGGTTCAAATCCCTGTCATCCCTCTATCCTCAGTGAGGAGCGACGCAAAGATGTCACATGCTAGTCACACCTCCATGGAGTGTCAGCAATCTTTAATAATTAAGTCGGATAATCAGCGACTGGGGCCGGATCAGCTTTGTGTTCTTGGGGGAAAAAAGGAGATTAGAGGGCTTTTTTGGAGAGTGGAGCCAAGTGGAGGTTAGATGGGTAATAAAGAGACACACAAGTGGGTCATCTTCCTTTTCAGCACACTTTTCTCTACTCCAACTTTTTTCTTTTGCAATCCATGTCTCACACCCACCATCTCCCTTCTGCCTGTCCCTTCGTGACTTCTTGCTTGCCTTCATAGCAGAGCCACCCTCTCTTCAGAGCGCTCGCTCAAATGAGCCCTCAGGTGAGAAGAGATATTGATCAGCTGAGAGGCAGAGGAGAGCTTGGCACTTCAGAGCTGTCAGAGGTTCAGGGGTGACTCCGAGCTCAGCTCACCTCGGGCTGACACTCAGACGGGTGGCGTCTCGTCTGAGTGTCAGCCTGCTCATGGAAAAAGATCAGAACGCCATGCCTTTGTGTTAAAGCAGAAGGTACGGATGGACACCAAAGTCCCTTTTGAAATGATAAAGACTGCATGAAGTGCTGATAGCAGACACTGGGAGATATTAAAATGTTATAAATCATACTAAGGTTGGTATAAACTCAGCTTTTATTGCTGTCTCACACATTATATGTGTGAGAATCCTAATCACAGGGGGAAAAGAAAGACTATCAAGTCCTTACATATATAGGCACAAATTTTAAATCAGAGATATAGTGTAAAACTCAGTTTATTATCTTTAAATAACTGGAATATGAAAGCAAATGAGTGTTTGTGCATGAAAGTAATGATCCTTTTTTTCTGTCAAATTAGACAAGCTGAAGCTGATTAATGAACCCTTCTCTTTATGAACGAGAAGGAAAACGTAAAGGCACTAAACCAGGAGCAGAGCGATGGTCTCGGGCCAATTTCACTAATGAAAAGAGGCAATCAGAGTCTCATTTGGAATCGAAAGTGTCTGAGGCTCGCCTCTGATTGAAAACGCTGAACACTGGCACGCATTATTTCTCGGGTCAATAGATACAATTAATTTGGAGCATTAGCACAACTATTATCGTCCGCACGCGTGTTTATGACTGCAATTTTTTATTCTTTAATAAGCTAAAGCAACAGAGCCCAAATCTCATTTTCAGCGCCTCTCTCACAGGACGCTATAATCTGCTAATTTTCTTCGGGTTGGGAGCTGACATGGTGGAAGTCAAAGCCGAGCTGAGTGGCCAAAAAGAAGAAGAAGAAGAAGAAAAAAATCACCATCTGAATCCTATTGATGCGCATGTATTTGAAGAGGGGATGAGTGATCTGCTGCTGAGGGGAGAGAACCGCACAGTTCATTCACTGAGAGGGGGAGAGGGGCAATCCGCCGCTTTCTAACTTCAGAGATGATCAGAGGATTTGAGGGGAGTGCGGCTCTGTGAAAGAGATGTGCAATTCATATTTCAGCGCCAAACCTGAGAAGACGTCATTATTGCGCTGAGGAGAAACGGCGTGCCCATCCTAACGAGAACAGGGATGGCTGCTCTTTTATTTATTTATTTAAAAAAACAAAACATAAAACCAGGATAGGTTCGATTCATTCTGTATGAAGAGCGAGCTCACCTGAAACGAAATCTGGCAGGTATCACCACAAACCACCCGTTGTGGGAGGATAAGCGTGTGTGATTTCATTTGGTCTCTTTCTTTCTAAAACACTCAGTTTCACAGTTTCCCTCATTCGTGGATTTTTCAGTAAATACTGAAAAATTGGAAAGGATGAAGGGAATGACTTTGGATGTGGAGAGAACGCTTTAGCGCAAATTACTTTTTCCCCCTGACTGAAAAAATCAACCAAACTCAATCAACTGCTGGAAAAAGCATACACGTTTCCCAACCCAAATATGTTTTACAGTATTTTTTCCACTCTTTTTTTTCTTACAGTATGCGTAATTTCAGCAACATGGGCAAACCTTTACGAGCTACAACAGAAGCAGCTTTGCGCTCCTGCTACAAACTGACTGTTGATTTGCGCACTGAGTGTTGATTCCTCCAGTGTCTGCGGACACCGGCCAGGACGCGCCAATTGCGCACGTATAGGGACCTCCGCCACCTGTGCTGTGGCACAGCCGCGGGGCTGCACCACGACTCACACAGTGTACACAGTGCTCAAAGCTTTAACCTGTCCGCATCTACAAGGAAGTGAAGCTGTGAGACACATGTGTCTGAGTCTGCGTAACCTGCTTGTAAATAATAATAATAATAATAATAATAATAATAATAATAATAATAATAAATAATTACCCAAAGTATTCCGTTTTGACAGAAAAGATCAGCCTTCAGATTTTAGATGGCACCAAGCTTTCCTTGGGTGAAACAGCCTCTATTCTCCGGTAAACTTCACAAAAACCCCTCAAAACTACTTTTAAATCCTCACGTTCCAGCGCTTGGAGAGCAGTTTGGCGACAGCGCGAATAAAAGACTCACAAATCCCCCCTCACGACTTGACGGCGAGTCTTCGACTCGGGCACAGCCACCGAGAAAAGCCAACTTCTCTCTACTAAATCCCGTCCTCCGCCGCGCGCTGCTGTCCGTGTTGTCCAAAGTGTCCAGTCCTCCAAAGTTCGTTCATCCTGTCCTGCGAGGGGGCAGAGTGGACGAGGCTGACGGGGACGCGGGATGCGCGGTTCCTTTGCGTCTCCTCCGGCGCAGATGCCAGTTTCGGTGCGTTTCGTCGCTTCTGATCAACCAACGTAGAGTGGTGGCTCTCCTCCTCTCGCCGTCTGTGAAGTAGGAGTTGCAAGGTGCTGCCGTCAAGCGTGCAAGACTGGGAGACAGGAGGAGTTCCACGTTTTACTTTCAAAATAAAATCTTTGGCTCGGATCCGATGACGCATGCTTTGCTCGGAGGTACTCATGCTCTCATGAAAATGCAGGAAAGGTAAGAAAAAAGAGCATTCATCATTCAGCGTATGAGCCATCTTCAAAGGAGCTCTGTGATGCTGCAGTGGTTATATCGTATCGTTTCATGTGCTTGTGTGTACTTAAATATGAGTTTTTATTATGTTTTTCTGTTTTTAATTGTATTTTTGCTTAATTGCTCACATCCTGTCATCTCACTGCCCGTTTGGATTGTTAGGTCTTGAATCAGTGTATATGACGAAGATCTGAATGCATTCTTCAACAAATGAAAATTTAAATTTAAATTTAAGATTGGGTTAAAAACGATAAACCAACAGAACCAGCTGAGTTCATCATCAGTCACGTGCGTAGATAAATAGGTAAAACGCAGCTAGCTGCCGTTAGCAGCGAACTGGCACTCAATTAAATCAGCCTGGAGGACTCAATTGAGTCATCAAAAGAGTCCCATTCAACAAGGCGCCTACACATTAGGCCTTTATTTTGAAGGCGGAACCATCGTGCGTACCATTGTGTGACGCTCATCTCTCCTCTTCAGTCCACGATGCCTCCCTCTGCCAGCCTGCGCGCCGCTGGGACAAACAGCAGCAGCGGGGGAAGGGCGATCAGATTTCGGCGCGCCGCCCCTCCGGGGTCCGCTAGAGGCAGCCGGTGATGGATGGTCCAAGCGCCTCCCATCTCTTTCTTTCAAACTTGAAAATCCTGAGCTGCTTTATGAGCCCGAATTTTTGGTCTGACCCTCAGCGTGGGTACAGAGGCACCAGTAGATGGCTCTGAGATGTAATGAAGACAAGCGTACTGTATGGTGACTGACCGGAGACTTAACATGTCATTTTAGTTATATCTATAAGAGTAAGGGGGGATCTCAACCAGTACCTTTCACTGAAAAAACAGTTATACCAGAAAAGCTTTTTTGGATCAGAAGTATGTTGAATTTATATTTTGCCCATCTGAAGTCCTGGATATAGCAAATATGGAAAAACTCCCACTGTAAAATATTTTTTTTTACTTATTTACCATTCACTTAAAAAAAAGGTGGGACACTAAATATAATACACTCTGGGAAAACAGCCACCTTTTGGGACCTTCTGGTGTAGCCGGGGTTCAAATGGCAGCCATCACTTCTTTTGCTTGTCTCCCTGACTGTTCTGGACGATTCTCTATATCAAAGAATGTTGCAGCCAGAGTTTGCGATGGTTTTCGGGGTACATGGTGCACACGGTGCAGCTCTGCGAAAGTACCATTAATGCTGAGGGATACATGCCAAAAGCAAGGCATTTTCAGTAGCCTAAGCTTTGCTGATTTGAGCCAGACAGTGATTTGTTCCAATTATTGTGAAGCGTGGTGCTGACGTAAGCTTAAACATTTTGAGAATTTAAAAGAAATTTCACAAAGTATGTGAAACCAGAGACACTTTTATCAAGTCGTGTAATTAAACTCTTTGTCTTGCATCTGCTGATTAAAAATGTACCACCGCTATTTTCCACTGTTAAACATTATTAAATATATACTTTTCCCCTAAGTAGGTTTCTTGCTGTCTAATAATTACAGCTGACTGTTCTGGACACTGTGAAAACTGCAAGTCATCCAATAATCTGTCACAACTGTTGTTCAGACGTTGTAAGATTGAGACCAGTCAATGCAAATGTTTGACCAGTCAAACCCCAAAGTGTGCTGAGTGAAGAGCAAATTACCATTAACCACCCATTTAATCTGCCATATACTGCAGTCTTTGGGCTAATTACCGCTGTCAGGACAGAGGCGATAACACCCGACTCGGCGTCAAACAACACGCCAATTACCGACATCTCTTAAACTGTGTTTTGAGAAGGCAACTTTATGACACCATAAAGTGCAGCAGACTACTGCTAAGTGACTGTGAGGAAGGTCGAGGAGTGTGCCACTATTTGTTCAGCAGAGGTGGGCTCCTCGGCAATGATTTGTGGCAATATATGTCACAAGTGCACGTACTGACATACATGTGAGAATGAATAAAGGTTTTTAGACATGGATCTAAATTACAAATATGATATAGATGTGGATGTTTGGCCAGGTTAATATGTGCTCATTGGTTGTAGTAGATACAAGAATTCAGCTGTATTTTGTATTTTTCTCCATACATCGTGCATACAGGTGATACTGTACCAGTGCATGACCTCATGGGAAAGTCAAATGGTGAAAGAACAAACCGGTCCTCATTAATGTTGGTGAAGATGAAGAGCACAGACTAATGATGAAGGCCAGTCCCGGTGACCCTTCGTACTACAGTGCTCTGTGAGAAACGCTGGTGGGAGGGAGGCAAGCTCGGGAACAAAAGCCAGTCGGTCGGGAGGAGAGGTCATACAGATGGTGAGAATGCTCAGTCAGACAGCTCAAGTACTGATGGGCAAACTGACCAAATGACCTGGACACACACACACACACACACACACACACACACACACACACACACACACACACACACAC
>VOQK01028110.1:9668-22133 GCA_015052645.1 Benitochromis conjunctus
GATTCACTCCCGTGTGGCTTCTTTTATGGTTGCGGAAATAAGTTTTTCTTTTTCTTTTTTTAACCACTATCGACATAGGGAAAGGCAGGGTACACCTTGAACAGAAACAGTTCACTGGTTAATCATAAAGCTAACATAGTAAGGCAGATAGACGTTTGTCTGATTGAGAATCACTAGTGAACCTAACATACCTTTGACTGCAGAGGCAGACTTTAAACCACGCAGGTACAAGAAGAACATGCAAACTCAATTAAAACAAAAACCTAAACAAAAATGACCCAAAAACTGACCAGCAGGTTTACAGACAGAACTTTGGTTTATCTTGCTAACAACCATGTCATTTACTTTTTAAAGTAGACAGACCAATAGGGAGTTAAATCCCAAACCTTGGCAGTGTTACGCTCCTATCATGGTCCTGGGTTGTGGACCTACAGTTTTGAGATTTTTTAGACTGAATTCTTGTACATTATTTGATGTTATGTTTTTTTTGTTAGTTTGTTTTTCTGTTTATATTTGTTCTTCTCATTCTTTAGGATCTTGGGACTTAGTTATTAATTCCAGTTCCTGTTTATTTTCAATTAGTATTCTGGTTAGGGTTTATTTTATGCTGTCCCCTGTTTTATTTTCATAACCTTCTCCTTAGTGTCTTTCTATGTCAAATTTGAGCATGTTAGGAGTTTGTCTAAGTGTTGGCCGATGACTTCCTGTTTTATATTGGTATGTGTTTGGCTTCTGTGTCTTCACCTGTTTCATGTTACCCAGGTGTTTCCACTCCCCTCATTACCCCTCAGCGGTCGTAGTATAAAAAGCCAGGTTCTTTATTGATTGACTGATTGATTGGTGCACTTTACTCTGTTCTGCCCGCTTGCTTACCTTTTGTGTTTTCTTGTGTGTTTCTTGGATTTGATTTCTTATAGACTTTTATGAAGAATTGCTGGGGCTTTTCTTGTAGGAATTTGTGATACAAAGGCCTAAGCATGAACAACTCACCTTTTTGTTATTTTAACTCTACATCTCAGCTTTTTTGCAGTCGGGTGCTCATCCCTGCACAATCCACAACATGTCAGCTCCCCCTCAGGGAGTCCTACATGACATACAGCTTGAGATAACTTCTCATGGTTTGGAGGCTCTACTGTAGATCTGATTTGGTTATCTGTTGAAAAAGAGAAAAAAAATGTATACTCAGCCTCTTGGCCTGGCCTTGGACAGATATTAGTTTGGACAACAGTAAGAATAGATGGCTGATATTTGAAGGAAAAAAAACAACATAATTTTAGATTTGTTTATTACCTGCCCTCACGATGTTCCCGTGTGTTTATTTAAAAATGCACAGAAACACATACCTTATACACACAATAACAGCCACACATGAAAGCTCTGGTAGCCTCTTCTCTTCATAAACAACTCTGATTGATTGTTGGGAAATAGTGGTAATGTTGCTGCACTGGAATGCCCATTACAACAAGATTCTCACACCCCTACGAAATTCCACCACACCGGTGAGTCGGGGTGTCTCAGACAGACTTAAAATACGCCTGGAATCTACATTAATTCATGTGTAAAAGCACAGGGAGGACTTGTTGTTCACTGTTTAGAGAAAGATCTTCCACGAATCAGTTACATCTGTTTTTTACCATTTCTTTTCCCTTCTCTCTTTAGCTCTCCAATTCTCTTTGGTGAGTCAATTTAAAGGCAGCTAAGCAAACATTGTCTCTTTTATGTACAAGCTTTTAAGCAGCTGCTCTGGGCCTCTCAATCTCATAAACTTTGATGACACATTAAAGTGGACCTATTATGCTAATTTCCAACTTCATTTTATTCTTTGGGCTTCACTTGAGTGTCTTACTTGATTTGCAGTTTAAGATAATTAATTTTTATTGTGTATTGGATCTTTAGTGCATCACCTAGTTTGGCTAATTTACTTTGTGAAACAAGCTATTTTTGCTTCTCCCCCTTTAAGGCCATCCTGCCTTTAAACAAATTTTGCTGTGATTTGTTGTCCCTTGTAAACAAAAGGTTTTATTTGTGCCTGAGCGGATCATACTAAAGATATCCCGTCTCTTTGACCTCATACAGAGCAATCATATAAAGCAGGAAGAACTGCCTGAGTAGTCTGAATCCTAAGCTTTTGGTGCAAGTAATAATAACAACTATTACTTGCACATACTGTTTATTATTTCAAATATTCACCATGTTTAACATGAGCATACACCCTTGTGATAGTATTGATCTAGTATTGTTTTTGTTTTTTTGTATTGACCTATCAAGCATAAAGAAGGCACCTAACTCAAGGAAAAAATACAAAACAGACAAAGAACCAGCAAACTCAAGAATCCATTTTTAATTTTTAAATCTTTAGGTACTTGTTACTTGTCTGTCACAAAAGCACATAAATTGTTGACATTTCTTCAAAGATTACAAAGACAATATGGTTTGATAGGTATAAAATGGTCTATTTTGCACAAACAAGATTATTTCAAAAGAGCTATTCACTGAAAATTGGGTCTATCTCAGCTTGGTGTCTGATGTGCTCTGAAAAACGGAACAAGTGGAGGACGCAGTGGCAAGCCTAAAAAATTATCTACAGCACATGAACAGTATCTGAAAGTCATGACATTAAGAAATAGGAAAAATCCACCAAAGACCTGACTCAGGACCTAAGAGATGCATCTGGCCCTGCAGTTGATCCATCTAGTGTTTGCCAAAGCCTCATCAGAAATGACCTTAATGGATGGGTGACTGTCAAGAAGCCATTTTTAAGGAAGGGAAATAAGCACAACAGGGTGAGGTGTGCCAAATTACACAAGAACTGTGCAGAGAATAGGCCTCAGAGTGATGAATGCAGATAATAATTATTATTTTTTTTAAATTTAAATAGCCATATGTGCAGCAGAGGTCAGGAGAAACGTGTCTCTTACCATCAGTAAAACATGGTGGAGGTTCTGTCATTGTTTGGGGCAGCATTTCATTAGGGATCTAGTCAAAATTAATAAAATTATGAATGCAAAAATGTACTGTTAGTATTGTATAGCAGATCAAAATCTATCTGGAAAGCATTACTGAAAATGGCTTAACTGGTTCCCAATATACTGCCAATGCAGTAAAAGCACATCTGAATAGAAACATGGAAGTGGAACGCTATCAGTCATGGATTGGCCTCACCAGAGTCTGAACCTCAACATTTTGAAGCAGTGTGGGATCATCTTTGTAGAGAGCAAAAGGCAACGAGTACCCCCAAAAAATCTTTGGATTTCCACGAGATACCAGGAAAACTATACCTGATGACTACTTAAAGATTTCACAACAAAGCTGCCTAAGAGAGTTCAGGCTTTGTTGATTCAATTCAATTCAATTTTATTTATATAGCGCCAAATTACAACAACAGTCGCCTCAAGGCGCTTTGTTGAAGAATGAAGGTGACCATGCTAAATACTGACTTTCAACCTTGTCACAGCTATACAAACACTGTTTTTGCAATATATACTATATTTCTATTATACTATATTTTCCTAGTAAAATATGAAGAAATGAGGGGTAGCTCAAGACTTTTACACAAAACTATATAAGTATTAAACACAAAATACAGATGAGCATAATAGGTCCACTTTAAGGAGTGCTAAGTCACATGGGAAAGATTGTAGTGCTGCAGTCTAATCAGCAGCAGTGTAGCAGACGACAAAGTTTGCCTACCATTATATTTGTTAATTTATATATCCCCTGGGTTTTCTTTCCTCTAATCTACACAATCTGTTATTATTCTCTCGTCTACATCTGCAAATAAACAAACTAAGCTGCTCAGTGATGAATGGTAATGCCCTGAGCTTTGTCCATAATTCCTCTGTCTGGTGTTAATTAGCACTCCGGGGCTGAGGTTGACCATGACATAATGCTGTGTCTGATGTCATGGAGTCCAGCGACCTCGCAGGTCAGCCGCCACATTGCACTCAGCGGCTTTGATGCTCAGAAATACTGAGTCATTTGTTACGGTCCTTGGGTGGCATTGGATATCATCTTCCTCAGTGTCCTGCAAATGCTTGTTCTCTGGAACAGCAATAAATATTTGACCATTACCCTTCATTATTCTCTGCTAGGTTGCAGGAGTCTGATCCTCCCCAAAACAGACAACTGATTTTTTCCCATATGAGTGAAGAGCAACAGGATAGCGGTAGTCACAACAGAGCTGGGAAACAATCGTTCAGTGGTTGTTATTTCAAACAACAGTGGCATTGAAAGGATTTTCTTTATCTATACACCTAAAACATTCAACAGAAAGTAGTACGCTTAATTTAATATCCTGAGTAAATCCAGTGAGCCATTAACCTACCATTTCAAGCACAGGAGACTTCATAGCCGAGATCTCAGACTCATTAAGTGATATGCAACTTCCTAGAAATTATTCTAAAAAGGATTTGAGACCATTGCATGTAAACAGTATAAGTAATTCAATATGCTAGTCCTAAGTTTTAAAAAATGTGACTCTATGGTGCAGTAGTTTACGTATTTGCCTAACAAGTGAAAGAGCTCCAGTTCAGTTCCAGGAATAGACATGAATGTCTTGAGGGCTGAGTCAGGAAGGACATCCAGCATACAAATCTGCCAAAGCAATCATGTGGAGCTACCTGGTGTGGCAACCCCTTGTGAACAAGGGAGCAGCCAAAAGCAGCTTCGTTATCCAAAAAAAAAAGTTAAGCACTTAGAGAATAATCATGGGAATTAAGTATTAAAAAAACATGTATAGTTCTGTTTTTTTTGTTTTTTTTTTTGTCTCTCCTGGCTTTAGTTCTGGCTATGACTTCAAAACCAAGGTCATATCCAGCCCTGATTTGGGCACCATTACACCTGTAATTGGCATCAAGCTGAGATTCTAAACATTTTTACAAAGTAGAGACACCTGATACAGAGCTCTTTTAATAATTAAAATAGCATAATTATGACGGAGAAAACATTGTCTCTTGTGCACTGGCAGCCAGTGCTGTAATTAATCAGTAAAGTGATCAAACAGAATGCTGACATGGCACTAAATATGGAGCTTGAGTAATTAACTTGCACAACTAGCCCGAACAGTAACTATTCAGATTAATAGTTCGCATAACTCCAATTAAAGGAAATCTAAGATACAGAACCAAGAAATATTTTTTGCCCATCTTACATGCATTTACATTTCTGATCATATGCGCTGAAAATGTGGGTTGATAAAAGTGGTTGATAAGTAATCCACATAGTAAACCGCATATATTTTTTCCGTCATTTTATCTGTACCTTTATGTGAGATACAAAGGAGCCCAAAATGCATCCATGAAATACCAAAAACAATGTTTGTTTATGAAAATTAGCACCTACATAAAGAAAATTATTAAACTTTGTTTAATAATTGTCTGATGCCTTAAATGCAAATGCATCTAAGACACATCAGAGGTTGTAATTTGCATCTGAATATAAATATGCAAATACACGTGTATTTGCAATTGCATTTGCATTTTCTTTCTTGTATTTGTGTGTTACCTTTTATAAGGACACATTCCCCCCTGCCGCCCTCATGTCTGCAGTGACAGCACCACTGGCAAACAACAAGGCTTCAACATGTGTCAGGGAGCAAGCACAAGCATGTGGAAGGCACCTGATCAGCGTACCAGTCAACTGATGTGTCAGTTCTATAGAAAAGGATAAAAACAATTTGAATGAACACAAAAGTGGTGTCAGCTTGCAAAGTAGGACTAAGTTTACCTGTTGGACCACATGACTGACTGAAACATGGCATATCCATTTGACTATGACAAGCCATTTGGACATTTGAATTGTTTGAGGCAGAGACCGTTTGTTCTGACAATGCACCAACAGGAAACATACTCAGAGTTGTCAAACGTTTGCCAGCTTATGTTTTAAGCCAGGTTTGTTTCACCAAGCAAAGGTGCTTGTAAAAACAAAGTGAGTAACAGAAGAGTCCTCCTCCTCCTCCTCGCCTTCTCCTTTGCTCTAACAGACAAGGTTGCAATGTTTTCTGAAAAATGAAGTCAGTGTTGAGATGCCATAAAGTAAGCCAGCCTGGTAAAGCCAAAAACCTGTTTTGCTTTCTACGGGTAATTTTCTTAAGGTTATGCATTTTCGTTTTTGGCTGCTTTGAGCGACATGTGACTGTTGATACCTGTGTCTCTAGCTTACTAGTCTTCACCTCAACTACTTGAAAGCTAACACTACTTCAATAATAAGGCACTTACCATAACAGATCAGCCAAGAAGACTCTGACCTTTTCTTGCGAGTGAAATTCTAGTGCTTCATTTTCACCATAGTGCTAGTACAAGTCCTTTTGTCTATGACGCAGCCACACAGTCTATTGATGCAGGTTGTTAACCAAGCTTGCTAGCAATAACTGATACTGACAATGCACAATGATATTCGCAAATACTCACACTAGACCCATGCTGATTGCTCTAGAAGTTACTTTAGAAATAAGTGTTTATTGCATGGTTTATGGGTGTTTATTTTCAGAAATATATCAAAATTAGCAGTTTAATATGCATGTTCAAACTAATCCTAGTAGTAAAAAATGAACCCCTCTGTGCTCATTATCACTGAATAATTTCGGTGTCTTTAAATACAGTAATGTAAATGTATTCCTGAATGGGTAATACATATTTTAATTATCCTGTGTATTCTTAGTTGTATAATTTAGAAAACAGAATTTGTACATTTGAAGCAGCAAGAATTGCTATGCTATGTTGCTAAATCACTTGGTCTGACTATCCACCTATGACATCTATGATCAATATCACCAATTAGGATTACCATATGACCCAGCACAATGCATGACTTTGGACTGTCAGAGGAAGTCGTTTTCCCCTTTCAAGCATGGAGAGAACATGCAAACCACGCAGAAGGGCCAGAGTCAGGCAGTGGAATGGAATCCAGGACCTTATTGCTGTGAGGCAACAGTGCTTACACTCTGTCTAATTACTTAAAATACCATAGGCATTAAAAAGGTGTACAAAATAAGTGACTTCATTTGTCTTATTTTATTACTTATTCAAACACATTCACTAGATTTAAACTTATTATAACAGCTCCACCAACCAATGAAAACCACATCTTCTGTCATGCTCTTTGTGATCACTTCAGTCTGGATAGCGTTTCACCCTCTTTGTCTGCAGGTACAGTATGGGCTACATTAGCCGTTTCTGCAAGTGAATACAAACTTTGGACATCAAAGAGCATTGCTAGGACAACATCATCTAAACAAATGATGAGAGTTTCTATTTTTCATTGATGAGCGTGGAAGCCTGCACAAGATCACTACAAAAATATGTTAATATTTTCCTTAGCAGAGGTCAAGCATTTGATCTATTCCCACCCATTTTTGATGTGACAGTTAACATTTTAAGTTTTGACACTGAAGATAACTGAAAGCATACTATGTTTGACAGGCTTGTACATTGTGGGTCAAATTATGTCAAGAGAACATTCTTGACACTGTGATGCTGTAAGATATGAACAATAGAGCAGTAATGAGGAAAGCAAAATATTTTGAATGTCAAAGCTGTTTTATCAGCTCTAGATGCTGCCTTGCAAAATTGAATGAACGATTCTGAATTCTGAGCTAAGGATATAGAGTTCACAGAATATGTTGTGCTGAAGAACAAAAAGAACCAGATGAAAACGGGAAAAAGACAATGATCTGAAGAAGGGGACAGCTGCCAGGACGAAACACTAGTGCTAATATAGTTCTGTGAAAAATTAAGTAAACCTGTATTGTTTCCACGGGAATTGGAAAGTGAGAAGGAGCCAGGTGCTGCTAATCAAATACACTTGATTAACTAATTATGAACAAATGTGAGCACCTATATACGTAAAAGCAGAGGTGTGAGAGTTTGGATGTCATTCAGGTCATTCATCATGAAGAAACCATAAGACTAGCTAATGGAGAGGTATTTGGCCATAATGCACAGCACCACATTTGACAAAACACAAAAACAAACCCAGCATATCAGCACAAAAACCTCATGTCAAATATCAGGCATGGTGGTGGAGGGGTGGGGATTTGGGCTGGTTTTGCAGCCATGGGATCTGGGCATCTTACAGCCACTGAGTTGAATTGGATCCATCTTGAGGTAATTAGTCCAACAGCTAAAGCTTGACTCAAGTGTGTCATGCTACAGGGCAATGATTCCAAGCATACCAGCAAATCTACAACTGAATGGGTGAAAAAAAATCAAGGCATGGCAGTGGCACAGTCAAAGTCCAGACCTCAACCAGATTAAAATGCTGAGGTAGGACCTTACCTGAGCTATCCATCATTAAAAGGTAATGACATCACTGCAAAGAAAAATGGGCTAAAATTTCACCACAACAGTATGAGAGATTGACAAAGTCATACAGGAAGCGATTACCTCAAGTTAATAATGCTAAATTAGATTTTACAAGCTATTGAATCTTAAGGTGTACTTTTATTTTTTTTCATAGGCTTCTTCTAAATAAATAATGAAATGGTCTATTGTGCATCATTTGAACTGATTTACATAATTTTAGAATTTAATAAGCACCATTAGATTTTTCTGCTTACTATAGCATGATAAATAAAACCTTAGAACTGACAATGGATAAATTCATTTTTACAATGGCTATTTAAATGAGAGGGAGACATGGGTAACACTGAACATGCAAGGAGCAGTCACAGTCAAGGTAGTTAAGTTTAAGTACCCGGGATCAGTCATTCAAAGCAATGGAAGGTGCACAATGCAGGTAAAGAAAGTTCAGGGTGAAATGGATGGAGACAAGTACCAGGGGTGATTTATGACAGAGGGATAAAAGGAAGAGTAAAAGGGGAGGTTTACAAGATGGTAGTGAGTATTGCTATGATGTATGATTTGGAAACAGTGGCACTGACAAGGAGGCCAAGCTGGAGGTGGCAGAGTTGAAGATGCTAAGGTTTCCATTGGGAGAACCAAAATGGACAAGATTAGAAATGAGTACATCAGAGGGATAGCTCAGGTTGAACAGTTTTGCGATAAAGCTGAGATTGTTTGGATATGTGCAGAGAAGGGATATTGGATATATTGGACAGATGATGGTAAAGATGGAACTGAAAGAAGACAAAAAAGAAGAAGATCACAGGCAAGATTCAAGAATGTAATGAACAATGACATGCAGAGGATTGGTGTGACAAAAGAAGATGCTAGGAATAGAGTGTAGCAAGCTCATCCACTGTGGCAAACCCTAAAGGTTTTAGCTAAAAGAAGATGAAGAAGAAAGATGGCTGGAGTGTTTCTGAATTTGATAAGCCGTTAAATGTAAAATCAGCTGGACTTCCATGATCACAATTTATTGTCAACATGTCTCCGAACAGCCTCCTGCAGTGCTTTAATGCAAGGTCTAAATCCCTACATAAACTCTTTGTTGGCAAGAATCTAATTTAAATCTTTTACTGATAGAGTGCTTCAATATTCAGTATGGTGCAATATGGTGTAGAAAGTAGATAGGATTATCCATGATGGATAACAGTTTGTTGCTTTCCTCCTCTCCACCACAGCTTCAAAAGTGTCAAAATCTGCGCTCACCACAAATGGATGATAGAAAATTTCTCCATTTTGCTGCAACACACTGAAGGATGTCAGTTTCTTTGCTTCTGTCAGAAAATAAAGCTTGCTCATCCCCTTTTTTTTCCTCTGTGTCTTCCAATTCAGCCTGTTGTCAATGTGTGGATGCCCAGGTACTTGTGTTACTCCACCACATCAACGCAGACATGGGTCTTGGAGCTTTCCTCTTCCTTGACAGTTGCCAGGTGTAAATTGACAGTTAAACTAATGAGCATATATTTGGCATTGCATATGCAACTTTTTTCTTACATTGTCTCTTATTTCTTGTTTCTTATTTTATATTCTTTACTTTTATGTGAGTCTGCATGCTCCATCTACCTGTCACTATCTATCTATCTATCTATCTATCTATCTATCTATCTATCTATCTATCTATCTATCTATCTATCTATCTATCTATCTATCTATCTATCTATCTATCTATCTCAAATTTCATCTGCATGTTTCAAAATGAAACCTAATAAGTTATGCTGTTCTTGGAACTGTTTTGATCTCCTATGTAATTATTGCAACTATTATTAAATAAAGACATTGAATTTCTAATCTAGGAGGGTCAGTTGTTGTTTGGCAGTAGCATATGAAATCCAGTCATTATCCCAGAAATGCTAGAAAATCCTGGCTTGCTGAGGGTACCAGACCTTCAGTCCTCGGCATAGTTTGATGCCTTGGGGACAGGACATAAGCAGTATAAGCAGTATGAGAAGAAGAATAATGGTTGCTAGGCCAAAAAGAAACTCTAGCCAGTTGGCTCTACCCTTAATTCTGCCGCTCAATGACTGCTTCCAAACCGCTTCAGCCATAACTGTTTTTTTGCTTTGTTTTTTTTCAGTTAAGTGCCTGTCCTTCATCAGCATTGTGAAAAATCTCTGGGCCCTATTTCTACTTCCTCCCATATTGGAGTTAGGGTGGATTGTACACTACAGTGACTCACTATCTCATCTTGACGTATAACATTGTATCTTGTTAGGGTATAGGGGCTGGTGCTAGCTAGTTAGCATGCTAACATCAATTGATTTCTCTGCAGTATAATAGGCACACATACTTATCATTTCATAGTCATTATTTTATTGCATGTTCTCCAGGCATAAACATTTGGTTACACTGGATTTAAAAAGTACAATAGCCTGTTAACCATTATCATTATTTGAAGAATTTGTGTCTCCAAATATACTAACTACAAGAGCATAACTAAGAGGGAAAATCTTAAAAACAAAAAAACAAAACAGTCACAAGTCAAGCGGATAAAAACATAACATATCCAAAGTCAAGAAAAATTGAAACAAATCATAAAATAATCTCTATCCCATTGTGTTTGAACTAACAGGTGCTATAACTGCTGATTTAAAAGCCCTGTCTGTTGCTGCACCAATTAGTGGTGTACATTTACATGTGTCTGGGGCTCATGGTCACTCGTAGATCATACTGACTCAAGTGGGAGCCGTTTGGCCTAGAGCAGCATGAATGAATTATAACAGTTTCCAGCTTTTGGAGGGCCCCTGTGTTCTGGGGATGAATCAAGGTCCTACACTGCCAAAGTGTCCATCTTAAGAAATCACCTTGCACTCAGCCCAGATCCAAAATATTTCTGCAAACAAGGTTTGAAGAAGATTCAAGACACCCAAGAAATGAGTGGGATGACACCTTTGATACTTTGCATGTTGGTGGTCATAAAACAAAGATTGGAAAAATGTAAAAAACTGCCTGATCAAGGAGCTCATTGAAAAGTCATAGCATCATGTTTGTTGTAGTTTATTTACAAAAACCATGTTGTAAAGTGTTTGCTGTTTCCAACCAATACATTTTAAAAAATGCTGAATAGGGGCAAACTGTGACTAGTGATAGAGAAAGGGACCCTAAAGTCATCAGTAGTCATCTAATGGGGACTGCAAATATCTATACTTAATATGATTTAAACTAGCCAGATCAGACCAACTTTTCCATTTCTAGAGCCACTTCTAATGAACACTTGGTACTACAGTTGTCCTGTATCTGACCTTCGAGATGCCAGGTGTATGCTGTCTTTTAAAAGAGACTGTCTGTGTGTGTTTATGCGTGTATCTGTGTTTGAGTGTTTTTCTATTAAAGAGAAATGTGACTCTCCTAATTGGATGTAAAATGTCTGCATGTTTTCCTCAAGTGCCTCATATTGAAGGAAAACAACTAAAGGGAAAAGATGCTTTAGATGATTCAGCCTTTGCGAGACCAAAAATAGCTAATAACTTAAATAGAGTACTTTAAAAAAATTTGCTTTCATGTCTAGAAATACATTCCTAAAGGGACTGTTGTTTTAAATTCTTTTTGGAATAAGTCTGTGCATTTGTCATTTACTCAAACTGACTTATTGAAAGAAATGTCAAATCATGAACTTCACATTAAGTAAGCGCTCTCATGTTCAGACATCAAGCGCAAGATTTAGAAACCAAAATTCACTAATCAAAAAGTGATGTTGGGAAGAAGCCTCAAGACATGATGGCAGATGGGGAGGGGGGTAAAAAAACACACACAGCAATCCTCTCTGAACTAAACATCCTGCTCTTCATAAACCAAGAGGTCCTTTTTTTCTTCTCCACACTATTTGCTAATGAGGGTGAGTGTAATTGTTGCAGGAAACACCGCACTGATCAGAGGTGCAATTTGAGGGAAAATGAGGTTCTGTCGGATGACCTCATCTCTTTGGTCGCATAGGCCGAGCCCTGAGGCTTTTCTGATTTGTCTTCTTTGGTCAGCAGCAATACAAATGTGGGCTGTGTATACCTGGGTGTATGTGTGCGTGTGTGTGTGTGCGTGTGTGCGCGCGTGTGTGTGCGTGTGTGCGCGCGTGTGTGTGCGTGTGTGTGTGTGTGTGTGTGCGTGTGTGTGTGAGGGTGTGTGTGGGTGT
>VOQK01028115.1:0-15051 GCA_015052645.1 Benitochromis conjunctus
TATCAAACATAAATAAAAACAACCAAGTGACTGCACATAATTGGACCCTCAGATAAGAAATATAAGGTATAGATGAAGCCAAATTATACATACATTATGTTTTAAAAACTGAAATCAGTCGGGTTTGTGCCCTGGTGGTGTATTTACACTATTCCTGTGTATACACTTGTGCATATAGATTTCCAGGTGGATGTGTATGGAAGGGTTCTCGCCAGTGTGGGTGTACAGTGTCGTTTCATTAGTCGGGACAGGAATGCTGATGAGGCGTGGCCAAACAAGTTGATAAAATCGTACAAACATTCTGGCCCCTTGCCACAGCACAGGCAATTATTTCCGAGGGCGAGGGAGAGGCCGGGAGGAGACACGTGCCTCCTCCTCTGTAGACAAACCACAGGAATGTGTTTATTGAGTCTGACTTTTTAGAACGGACTTGGAAAGGTTTGTTTGAACACACTGTTTGAGCCAGTGTAACCAAACCATGAATTTTTCTATACAACATGACAATAAATGTATCTTTGCTTAATTGGATGATTGAAAAGTGAGCTTCTATCTGTAGTGTGGAATTCTGTTGTCAACACAATGAGTGGCATTGCTGCAGGGTCACGAGGCAGGTTGGGCGCTGAGTCACTTTAGATTGCTTATTTTGTTATTTCTGAATTAAGTGCAGGGTATTAGTCGCTGGCTTTACAGAATTATCAATAATAAAATGATGTAATTATAAGAAATATGTTATTACGACACACAGACACTTCCTGCTTGACGTCCGTGATGATTTCAGACCTCTCGGTTCTGGATAAGGATCTAAATGTGGGTGAGTGTTCAGCTGAAACTGTGGTGTGGATGTCACACTGTGTGACTCTTCAATCACATCTCTGTGGTTTATCGAGGTCCGCTCATTTGCACGACCTTCACTTTTGAGAGCAGCGTGCATACCAAACTCGTTAGTTAACCAGCAGACTAAGAAGGCGTACTGTTCAGAGATAAGAATGGGAGCGATGGTACGTGGTGTTTTCACTCAGGAGGGAGTTTTACTCCAACCTATTAATCATTTCCACAACATGTCACGAGAATCAAATATCCCAAATTACCCAAGATTATCTGAAATAGACTCAGGCAAAACACTGCATTAAGTGCTAATCCCCCTGATTTTTGGATTTGATCGGTGTGTTTACAACTCTTATCTTTAAACTTATATCTGCGAGTCTCTCTGGGCTTTTAAACCGCTCGAGTTGAAGGGAGAGGATTTTGTGCTGACACTTTATCAGATTAGATGTGTGCTCACAGCTTATCTCCATCTCTCGTCGGTACAGCTGAACGGCTTGCCTACTGTAACAGAGAAACCGACACAGGCGTTGATGACCTCATAGCAGCAGCAGGTCACCGAAGGAACGAGGCTGTTTTCACTGTGTGTTTCTGATTGTGTCTCCAGGTTACTGGGATATGTTAGAAATGGAAAAGATAGTGGTGTAGTACGTCTTTCCCACTTTCGTTTTTAGTGATTAGTCTGCTGATTAGTTTCGTGAACAATCAGTTGAAATTAAAAAGGGTCTGATCCACCTCCACTGAATATGCAACGATGTAAAACGGAGAAAGACAGCATGGTGCGTGTCATCGTGTGACCAGAAAACCATTTTAGCTGTTTGACATCACACGTGAGCCTCTTCAGTCTCTTCAGAAACCACTGAAACGATTCTGTATATAATCACATGATTCATTTATGGTTGTGTGTGTCTCATGTTTGACGTGATGTGGTACTTTGTCAGTATTTACATGTTCTGAAATAATCAATTCTAATTTTCAAATAAGTCTTTACTTGTCAGGTTAAATATCACCTGACCCTAGTATTCTGATTATTTTTTTAATATTCAGTGTTAATCTTGCGGAAGATTCGAAGTCTTCCTGTTTTGCACCGTTTCACAAAGTTTCAGGATATTTGTCTTGGTACCATTTGTGTAATCCTGCTGGCAAACAGACAAACTACACCGTGAATCTTATCTGTGCGCAGGATCTCAAAGATTTAAAGACCGCGTTCTGTGAAAATCAAGTTTTCCACCTTCGAAACCTCAATTTGCTGAATCCAAGTAGACACATGAGCAAAATAAGCTGTTGGTGTCAGCCTAACCATTTCTGCCTTGGTAGCAAAAATACTTACTAGACATACGTGGGAGTATATTTAATATGAGCTAACAAAGTTTAGCTACCAGAGCGGTGAGTGAGCGGTAGAACAATTGGAGGCTGTGTAACTTTAATAACTGAGTTTTTTAAGGGTTTAATCAGCGATGACTTTAAGACGATGGGTTTGGGTTTTTAGCTTTAAAATCCACCTGTGCTAGTTTGTTGTAATTTGATGAATGACTCGTTGAGTTTGAATAGATTAGTTGCAATTATAGGCGCAGTATAAAGGCCTCTGTGTGAATTGTACTTGGGTGGTGTGCATCAGTCCACTCACTGAGATCAGGCCCGGCTTGGTTTTCTGATGTGAGGAAGTAGAAGATAAGCTAAAATAGAATAGTTATGCCATAAATGTGGCTCATAATTTTTCAGCAGAATTCATCGCGCCTATTTCTTGAGGCACGATTGCTCATGTGGCGGCCCGCTGTTTGTGTGACGATGACTGATTGAGGGCTGGACATTAGAGCTAATAAACAAAATTTAAAGCGCAGGCAGTCACACAAACAAGCGCACTCGGTGTGTGTCCTTGAGTTAACATTTTCCAAAGCCTTGATTGGTAGTGCTCAAGGGGAAAGAAGGAAAATCTTTCTCTCATGCATCTGGACTGGGTCTCAGCCAAGTCATTGTTACAGCAGAGTCATACTATAAATTCCAGCTGGAAGGAAGGGAGGAAGACTTACAGACAATAGACGAGCATAAATGGCCACAGTATCGGAGCCTTGTGCAACAAAGATTGTTGAATAACCACTGAAATGGTGTGTTTCGTAATTGTATGTGTAGACAGCATGTTTGCACACACATCGTTTTTAATTATTACAGTATATAGAGTCAGATCAGTTGGACTGATACACTGATAGAAAGAATTGTTGCCCTTACAGTGATATCCGTGGACACAATGGCTCGTCTGATCTCAGGATCTTTCTAATGCGAGTTTTTGGAAAACATTAACGAGCATCTAACCCTGAAAGAGTGATTTACTGGAGCACCACCCTGTAGTGTTTGGAGTCGCACCTTTCCTTAGGCTGCGTGTAATTTGTCTTCAGTACGTGTGTGCATGCTTGTGTGTTGTCTCAATATGTTGTTCAACAACCAGCTCTATGCAGTCAGCTGTCCAGTACAGTCTCAAAGTCATTAATCACAGGCCCAACACGGCGGAGAAAGGGAGCGAGGAGGGAGAGAGAATGGGCCCAGCTAGAGCTGTAATCTGTACCAGGCACCTCGGGGAAGATGTGAAAGATGTGTGGAGCAAAGAAACAAAGGTGAGGGCAAAGTTGAGCGAGAGAAGGGGAGTCGGAGAGCGAGGAGTTGGTGTGCAGCAGATTCTTGTAGGCGTTCACCAAACAATTATAATCATTTTAATTTATTATTATGTTAATGTGAAACTTATTGGTCGCTCTCTCCATGGTTCTGTGTTTGAAGTTGTACCTTTGGAAAAATGTGGATTTTTAGTAAAGGAAGCAGATGGTCGACAGTGCCTTTCTAGTCTTTTTGACCAACGTGTGTTTACAATACAAGTCGCATTCATGTGTTCGTACGGTTATGCTTTCATACATACACATAAACTCAAACACCACCGGTGAGTTTGAATTCAGTTCACTTTTATTTCTATAGCACCAAATGCACACTTTCAGACATGCACAGTGGACGAGCTGGGATCATTTCTGATATTTAAAAAATTTAGTGTCAAAACGTTCATTTATTTTGGAATCGTCAAGTTGCAGAAGTGATATATGTGTGAAAAAAAAAAGCATTATGATAAAAATATTTTAAAAATGCAATTTAGAAATCAAGTTTGAAAATAAATGGATAAGAACAAAACAAAAAACACCAAATATTTTACAAATGTAAAAAAAGCTGAACATTTTCAGCGCAGTAAGAGTGCAATGCAAGAAATATAAAGTACATTTAATAGAAATGCAGTGGCAAACAAACAAGACTTGTGAGTTTGAGCAGACCTTCGGTTTTCCGGGACTCGGATTTGGACCTTGGAAACTGAACGCTCCCCCTCAGTGTTTCGTTTTGACTGTGTGGGCGTCAATATGACCTTCCTCTGAAGATGGACGAGGAAGCTCTCTCTTCAGGATTGGCAAGAGAGAAGATTCATCCTAACTCCTGCAGCACAGAGAGCACAGCCTGTAAGCTTGATTTAGCGTCGGTTTAATGTCGGATTTTGGCAGCCGTCCCTAAACAACTAAAGAAAAACATCCCTAAAGAAACGTAAGAATGCAACACTGATGAACTCCACATCATTGCTGTGCTCTGTGATGTGTAATTTAACAGCAGTCCATATCCTTCAGGCTGAAGTGTGACCATTTTAGGATCCTGCCAGAAAATGTTGCATAGTTTCCCAGCCTGTTGTTGGTTAACAGTCCAACAATACTGAGACTCCACTGTCTGTGATAACTAATGCCATTCCTGATGGTGGAAACTAAACAAGTTTTCAGTTAGAAATGTGCACAGTTGTTAAAAGCAGTTGTAAGTGAAGTGGGGACATTGATCATCTGGTCTGTTCACAAGTCGCTGATTTTTGTGTCCTTTGTTGTAGGAAGGAGATTTCTTCATTCGGACGCACCATGTTGAATACTGTGATGGGGGGATCCTAGACCCCGACGACATACTCAGTGATCTGGTGGAAGACAAAGACAAGGTAAGTACATCGTCTGTAGAATATATTCTATTGTTTCTTTTTAAATATGATTATGTCATTACACAGATTGGTGTGTTTTTATGGAACAGCTGACTGGTTTGATTTATTATTTGATTTTATTAACCAAAAACCAGAAACCTTGCTTTGTAATTAATAACTCTGAAAAACAATATGTGAAGTTAGTTTTTGTGAGCTTTAACTGGAACAGCCTGTTTCCTGACTTACACCGGCATGTGAGACTGACCAAGCCAGGCAAGCACCAGGCGGCTCTTGTTCTGTGCACAAAATCACAGTATTTAGTTTGGTCCATAAATATTCGCCACAATTTTTGTATATCTGCTTCTGTACACCACCGCTGTGGATTCAAAAAAAAAATCCAATGTAATGATATATATTTCCTCTCTTGAGATTCTCTCCACGCCTTCAGTTGCTGTTTGCATTCAGTTTTCTCTGCAGGAACTAAAAAGTCTGCTCCGTCAGGTCCTGATCAGGTGGTCACATTTCATTGCCTTGAGAAAGTCTTGGGTGTCGTTTGCAGTTTGCTTTGGGCTCTCATCCATTTGCACTGTGCAGCGCTATCCGATCAGCTGTGTCTATTAGCAGTCAAATCATTAATAATCACTAGTGGCACAGTCTCATTGGCAGGCCATAACAAAAGATTTTCCAGGATTGCACAGGCTGGTTTTAAATGTTTTCGGGCAAAGTCTGGCTTTCTTGTACTTGCACTTTGTGGTAAGCTGTCTCTATTTCCATTCATGAAGGTGCCTCTTGAACACAGACTACCATCTCCTTGAGAGTGTTCTTCACTTGGTTAGAGGTCGTGAAAGGCTTTTTCTTTGGTAAAGGAAGATTTCTGAAATCATCCACTTTAGTTTTGGTAATCTGGCCTCACCAGAAAACGGCTTCAGTCAGCTGTCCAATTACTTTTGACCCTCTGAAACAAGGGACTCCAAAACAGTTAATACTTTCAAACTCCTTGAATTATACCTGAAAGTCTGCACTTGTTCTTTATTGTTTGTGGTGATGTACAGAGGTGCCATTGTCCAAATGCTCATGAACCTGCCTTTAGGTCAACCATTGGTTTGCGCAGTGCAACAGTGCATGACAGTCCTGAGTATTTCTCTTCGCTCTTCGGTTTGATGCTAGCTCACATGGTGAGCGAGCGTGTGCCAAATGCAAACACAAGTAACAGAGTGCTGACTGCAGTTGATACAACAGTGTTATGCTGATTATGCAGAGAAGTAAGTGAGCACATAATACTGTATGTCTGTTCAAAAGTGTTACAAAGGCTGAACAAGATATCTTTGTCTTGTACATTGTGTGCCATTGTATGTGTGTGCTCACTAGAGTATTGAGCTGTAGTGGCATATAAACCACTCCCTTGGATACAATAATGCCTCTTAAGCAAAACTCAGAGGTAAAGGCTTTAACTTGCCTTCAGCATCAGGCAGCATCATTAGTAATTCACTTTTGGAGACTCGAGGCAAACTTAATCCATATATTCCCACGTATTCTTATTTTTCCCCTGAAGAATGTCATTTGTCATTTAACCCCTTTGGAAACTGAAGTTTTTCATTCTTTTTAAAAGATCTGGCATTCGAGAATGTGATCAATCCCATCCCGTAGAGTAAGGACTGTTGGATAATTGCTTGGAGCCTTAAATGAATCCGGAGCCCTTCTCTTGGTGGCTCTGCACATTAAAACAGTGTCAACATGTTTTAATGAGCTTGTGTCCTATGGATAACTGAATTTTTCATTTAGGTCACTGCTAAAAAGTTGAAGAACCTGCTGGCTAGAAATTGTACATATACAGTGTGTTTCCCTGTGCTTGGATCATACTGTATGCCTTTAAGCATGTATAAATACTGCAGGATTTGTTGGAAATTCACTGAACTAATTAAGAACAAAGTTGCTGTAGTTAGCAATTTCTCTCGAGGCTGTAAGAATCTTTGGGAAGAACTGCTCTTCTTTAAGACTCAGGCCTTTGTGCCTCTGTTCGTGTCAAAATAATCACTTATTTTACATTTAAAAGGATGGTTTTCGTTTTGAGACTCTAGCTATAGCTAAAAGTTTTTGAGCTTTATAGGTTTATAACTGCTGTTGTGCTTGATTAGTCAGTGTGCATGCAAACAGTTTTGGTGCATGTTTACATGCATGAAGTGGCACACAAGCATGCACCAGCAAGGCCCAAGACAGACCTGAAGAAATGCTACTCATGACTGTGTCTGTTGCAAAGAATTGCTATTCACACATGACATTTTAGAACTTCATAAATCCTGGATTGTTCCTCCATGCTGAGTGAAATATCCTGATGAGCTCTTTTGTGAAAATGGTGCGGTTACATGACACACGGAGCCGCAGCGAACGGCTGCGTGACTCAATGACAGGAGCGATAAAAGAGTCCGGAAACCAGCACCTGACCTAGAAGATTGTTGCTTTGAGAGCCTGTTGCCATGGTTTTGGTGAGATGCGCTGGTCCTGCTTTTGGCCTACTTGGCAATGTGCCGCTGTGGTCTTGTTTGTGGTGCTTATTGTGCTGGTGTTACAGTGTGGAGTTCCTCTACAGTCCAAGCACAGAAGTAGTTGTGTTTCAGCAGTTTCAGTGTTGTCTTTCATTCTGCAGTTGGAGAGAAGCTTTGAGTTAATGGTTGATATGGGAAATGATTAGATAAGTGTTTAATCATTTAAATAGCAAGTCCAGAGTTGGAGCCAGTCTTGCAGGTTTCTGTATCAGAGCTGGACTTTTAATGACTGAAAGTAAATTAATGTCTTGGTGATGGTGATCCCTGAAGATGCACAATACATCTGACAACTGTGTTGTATTTTTGTTCAGCTTTTTCCTCGATGCTCTCTTCTCTCATATTCACTCAAACAGGATAGCAGTGCTTGTACGTAACATACTGTGTGAAACTGCCAAAGACATATTTCAGGACATCAAATACGACAGCGAAACGCATCGAAACGTAAAGTATTAAAGCACGCCATTTCTAGAAAATATACATTTCAGAGCTGGGATGAAAACAGTACAACACACTAATGCCCCCAAAACACACATATGGTATACACACAGACACACAAACAAATAAACTGTACAGAATCATACTCAGCAATACACACTCCTGAGCACCAGAGATTGCATATGAAATGAAAGTGTGAAATATTCATTGGATTCTGAAGCGAGGCTGTCATAGTATTACTGAGCTGAGATGAATAAATGGCTCCTAATCCCAGATGAGTGTTTTACTGTAGGCAGACTCAGACTGCCTGGCTTTAGGTTTAAAACCACAAAGAAAATAAAAGATATTTGAAAGAGGTCTGCTGAAGAAAGAGGTCAGGAGTACAGTTTTAAAAAATGGCTGAAATATACTCAGATGCTGTAGAGGAGATTTACTGGGTTTTTTTAGTATTTCCCTCCGTAAATCACCACCATATCATCATCGCAAACGCCTCCACGGCAGTGTTGGCGTCAGGGGTTGATGAAGCTGGGATTATGGAACGTCACCTCTGTGGCGAGAAAGGAGCTTGAACGAGTGTTTGTGGTCAAGAGGACCTCTCTAGATGTGGTTGGGCTCCCCTCAGTGCGCAGCCTATGACTTGAAACCAGTCTCCTGGAGAGAGCCTGGACTCTGTACCACTCAGCGGTTGCCACAGTGAGAGTCGGCGGGCAGGGGTGGGGATACTTGTATCCCTCGAGTTTGGTGCCTGTATGTTGGGGTGTACCCGGCAGGTGAAAAGGTTGCTTCCTTGCAGCTTTAGGTCAGGGAACAAGTCCTGGGTGTCGCTTGTGCTTATGTGCTGAATAACAGTTAAATGGATTCTGCCTTTTTGGAGTCTCTGGGTGGGGTGTTTGAAGGTGCCTTTGCTGGGGGCTCCATTGTCCTGCTGGGGGATGCTGGACAGACCTGGCGTACCCAAACTTGTAGTGCGTGTGTACTTGGGGGCCCCAGTTTGTGAGATCTTTAATTTCCACATCTGGCACAGCGTTGAAAGCGTTCCACACTTTTCTGTGGCGACATGGTGGTTGGTGCCTAACGTGGCAGTAATCTCTGAACCAGGAAGTGGACAGAAGAGGTGAAGGGAGTGCATTGTTGGTAAATGTACCTTTAGTCCCTCCATCCAACACCCTCTCACTCCAGCCTTTTTTCTCCATTACCCTAATGCCTCCCCTGCACGTTGTTTTTCAAGCACACTCACAGCTTTGTGCCAGAGGAAATGAAAAGTAAGCAGAAAATATGGATTCCCATCAGCATTTTCTATGTTGCTGGAAGTGTAATTCCTAATGTATTTTTTCCATCTCGGAGGTATGCAGAAACAGACTTACATGGCCTAGGGTGTGTTTAAAAGGTTAGCTGGTAATGGATGGATGGGGGAGAAACACTGTTGCCTCATATGATATTGATGTTTGTTCTGGGACATTAATGTCACATACACTTGGTGAATGCACACACACTCTACATTTAGCTTCCCTGACAAATAAGATTTAAGATTAGAGAAACCACTCCCCACACCCTGAAACACACATCCCATCATGCTTATTATTGTATCTTTTATAATGGATCCCCATTCAAACCCCCCCATGAGCGTATACCCTTTTACCCTATCAAAACAGAAAGGAGGATATTTATCACATGGACGAGTAGCACTCTAAATATCTGCAGATGATACAACAAAGGATGTCGTATAATTTCGCAAGCTGATAAATCGACTACTCGTGTTCATAACATATGCACATATATGAAGGGCGCTCAGTACATGTTGACTGTCAGTGTAGACTGATATATGTGTCGGCGTACTGCAATTTACCAATGAGGCCATAGCCTCATCATATATCACTCACAGTGTGGCTGCTGGTTGATATCTGAGGTCCTAAGGAAAGAAAAGGTTTATGGCCGTTCCACCCTTCTCAAGGACTGCCGGATACAACTGTCAATGCGCACACAAGACAACTCGTCAATGAAAAGTTACGCACATGATCACTATATAATGGTGAATGCCTGGCCGCATGAAGAAAATGACATCTGAGTCATCTATAGTGGACAGGAAGAACATTTTATGACTCGTGTAACCTTTTGAAGGACTAAGAAGAGCAAATATGCACACACACTCCAAGACATATGGACACAGCCTGGCATTAATCTGTATTTAGCACTTATAGATGAACCACAGTGTGAACTAGCTGGACTCCTTTATGTTGGCAAATAAATGATCAGTTAAAACTGAAGGCTTGATTTCCAGTTTTGTGCTACAGTGTCATCATGCTGGATGACGAAGACCCGTAAACAAGCTGCATTCATTGTGTTAAGGTTATGTTATATAAAAGTATCCATCTCATGTTTGCACATAGAAATGAGGGGGGCAGATACAGGCTAAGGATTCACTTGGCATCAGTGAGATAATTAATTTTTTCTGAATAAACTGTGTTATTTCCTGAAAACCCACAACAGTATTCAGTTGCTTTAAATGACTCGGCTGTGAAAAAACACATAAAAATGGTGCCCAGTAAATGACACAGCGTGTGAAAGCAATAATCAGCAATGCTTTCTTTAGTGGAAGCTCAATATTATTCTCACCAGCAGGCCAGTTTATGTGGGGGACTGAGGGGGCAAAGGTTGCTCCAGCACTGTTTTTGTGTGTGTAGTTGGCCTTTTGGTTCATTCACTTAACCTTTGAAAGCTGACATCAGACTTGGAAAGGGAAATATATCTGAACTTGGTTGTCCTCAAAGATGTTTTGATAAATATGATTAGGACGGGCTGGAAAAACAGCAAAGAGATTATAGAAAAAAGGTCCAAGTTTGAACACTTTAGCTTTAACACTTTATCCAGCTCAGTAGGTCTAATGATATTCCATATATCCAAGATCATTTATGAGATGCAAGGTGTGGTATAAGTACAGATACCAGATATATTGGAAATGTGTTTTCACTAGTTAAGAAAATCTAACCAATCTATAATCAAAGCAAAGTCAGTGATGCAGGCTCAGGAAAATGTCAATGTGAAACACATTTCTGGAATAGAAAAGGCTTTCATTAGACGAGCCTGGGGTCAAGCCCAGCAGCCCTGCTGGCTACAGATAACAGAGCAGCCCCTCGCAGACCAAATCTGATGAGCGATAACTCTGCTGTATATGGGGGCATGTTAGAGAAGGGCACAGAGAGGTGACACTTGAAACCCAAATGCTGAATACTTAGTTTGTTAAAAAAAAAAAAAAAAACACCAGTAAAACTGGTCTTAGCTAAACTCAAGTTAAAACCAGAACAAATCAAATCACAGAAATGGAGAATGAATCCTTTAATAACTTCAAATTAAAAGTTAGTGGAGAAACAATTCCTGCAAGACTTACTGCTGCTGGCATAGTTGCAGAAATCATCATTAATTAGTGCTTAACACAATAATAACGGGATCATTAAGCTGAAGACAGAGGTGCAATGTGAACAATGAGATTTGTTGCACGTCTGTCTGTTTGTTTTAAGCATCAAGTTTTTGTTGCGGTGTATGGGATTAAAACGCTGTCTGGACTGTGTCAGAGTCCGCCCACACAAATAACCGCTTCTCACTGTGTCATATCACATCGCACATTTTTTTTTTAATCCCTCGCAAGTCTGTTTTGATCGGGGTCACGGTTTAATTAATGTTGACACATCGACCAACATGACACGCAAAGAGAAATTCACAAAAGTACCTTAACGACACGATCCGAGGCAAATACTGCCAGACTGTCTGCTGTCTATTGTCTTCATTATCTTGTCACACCAGCACAAGCAGCTATGAATAATCACATTGCAGCTACATCATCTTTACTAATCAATGCTTTAACTGTGGCTTTGTCTGTGATTTCAGAAAATGGGGCTGGAAGCCATTTCTGTCAGCACTGCAAGGTCTTAATGTTCATGTCGTTTCTGATGAAAACTGTAGAGGAGGATTACAGGGCATTATGCATAATAACCTTTCCAGCAGGGTCATAATTGCCTTATTCTGACTGGCTTGTGTTTTCTTCCTCAAAATGAAAGAGCTAAGCTGACGAGAAGAGAAAAAGGAGGAGGGGAAAAGGGGGCAGGCGTGTGCAGTGGCGGGAAAGCTGGTGACGGATTGATGAAGAAGAAGAAGAAGAAAGTAAAACCTGAAACAGTGTGGCAAAACTAGAGCTTATGCTGACATTACTGTTAGGTCAGGGATGGATGGGGCACCAAAGATCTCTACTTACAGATCTTTGTAAATGTAAATTAAAATAGATAAAAGTTTTTAAACATAAACCCGTGTTTTCCTTCCCCTCTGAGTCCATCTGATTATCCTGATTGCCTACAAGTATTTATCCTTTCCGTCTGCTCGTTTACCTCAGAGATGGGTCGGTCCATTATTCACTGCAGGCTTTGGAGACTCACAGATGTGTGATGCGATAGATAAGCTGGAGTTTCCTGATGTCAGGCCAAACACAACTGCATTTGAACTTTTTGAACCACACTGAGCATTAAGGAGCCCCACAGCTTTATGAAAGTTAGACTAAATGATTTCTAATGATGAATGTTGAAACAATTACATTCCAGCCCCACTGTAAATGCTATTATGAGTCCACACAATCAATGACGACTGCAATCAATCTGTAAATAATGCAGCACATACATTAGCTCGGCCAAATTACTTTTGCACGCGTATGCGTGTGTGTCTGCAGCAGCCTCGCGTTATAATTTCTGTCTCGTAGCTGCTAAATGCACATTTTGGTAAGATCTTAATTGACTCATTTGTATCAAGAACTTAAGTTTAGCAATTACAGTTTTAATGTTCTGATATACTGTGAGTTACAAAGGCACTGCGTGAACTGCAGACTAAAAACAATGATCGTGTTATGGAGAGTTGCTGTTACCAGCGGCAGCTCATTATTTGCCACTTACAGGTTTAGTTTTCATGGTCATGGAAGTGTAGAGAAGAAGTACCGAGCACAAGATCTTCTGGTTCTGCGGTGATCTTATGACATGATGATAATTACAATCGTTTATAAGCACAAATGCTTTGAGCAACATCCTGCAAACATGCTGCTACTAACAAAATTGCGACGTGGCATGCACTTAAGAAGAGAGACACACAACAGGAAGTGGCCAGCCCGTCCACCTGTCCGTCACCAGGCTTTCAGCCCTCGTGGTTGCCCTTTGCAGCAGTTTGTTAGAATAATCATCCAGCACAGTGCCAAACACAGAGACCCAGTGTCTCTCAGCCCAGCTGCTTCCCCCGGGGAGGTGTCCCATACTTTTGTTTTAGAAATGCGTGCTAACTTCTCGTTTCTGATGCTTTTAAAATGCTCCTAGAAAAAGTGATCCTCACTTTGACCAAAACTGCTCAAATTTTGGTCAGCAGTCTCATTACACTGAGAATTTGTAAAAGGACGGCTGGAATGGACAAGCATTTGTCTCTGGGTGAATTGAGGGGAAAGGGACATTATCTTTGTTGTTTTGCATTGCTACTGATTCATTTTGTTTTGTTTTGATGTCGTGTGTATAACTCTGTATGGTTGTGCTGTGATTTTTATTTTATTTTTTTCAAAATAATTGTTCAGTCGGACTGATTTTGACTGAAACCCCGACATCTGCCAGCTGTAACCTTTATTTTAATTTATTTCTAACTAGTAGCAGAATCAGAGTTTTTCAGTTACAGATATTTAGATATGGACGCTCATCTCTGACCTTTGATGGCAAATAGGCAAACAAGAACAAAAGATGCAGATACGCTGAAGTGAGTCTTCTATTGAAAAGCAAACGAAGGCAGGATGTTGAAGTTTGTGACCACTCACCACGTAACATTAACCTGTCAATCATTTCGGACTCATGGTGGCATTGTAGGATCAAGTGAATAAGGCCCAGTCATACAGGCCTAGACACTGTCACTAGCAACAGTGTGTATTCTGAAAGTGTTTTGGTCACTAGCATATTGCTGTGATCACCCCTAGTTTATGTGGAAAAGACTGGAAACTTTCCCCAGCTGCTCTCCAAGCTTTAGTGAAACTGTAAAAAGTGCGACTCAAACCAGAAACGGGGATCGTTGGCCTTCACAGTAAAAGCCTTATGAAATGTGTTGGCTGCAGCTCGGAGGCCCAGCTTTTACTTTCCAACCAATGGTTGCATCGTTTCCATATGATGGACGATTCTGAGCAATGTGCTGATAAAGTTACATAAGAATCCTCAATATTTCACTTCCTCAGACACGGACACTTCCTCACTATTTGCTGATTCGAATTAGTTTTGACAGTCAGATGGAACTGCATGAAACTTTGGCCTGATGCATGTGTACTTTCTTTGTTAACAACCATCTGTATGTCTCAAAGTCTGACTGCTTAATTCTGTTTCTTCTCATCAGCCGGCCAGGCATAATATCCACCACACGTCTTCAGTCTTCATCAGGTAACAGTCTGTAGCCCACACAGCATGTTCTGTGCTCGGGAGCTTTGGTTGTAATCAACATAAAATATTAGAAGCTTGGGCCGGTGGGGGCTAAATGACTGGAGAAGGGCAGGTGCCTTTCGGTTTAATTGAAGGCAGTCATTTTCAGGGGTCCTGAGGATATAATCCCAGGGCTGTATGAGTAAAATTCATTTTAAAATGATCAATCAGACTGAAAGAAACTTGATTTTTTTCCCTTCTTGGTGCACAGTTTCTGTCATGCACATGTGCATGCAGGTCATTCTCAGGTGATGCTGCTCACTGAGCTGTACCCGGGGCAGCCACACATACCTGCACTGGTGACCAAAAATATAAAAACACAAAGGAAAAAAAATGTAAAGAGGTATGAAAAGTCACAGATTCTTTAGTGACAAAGTTGGCAACAACATGAACAGAAGCGTGTTAATCAGCTGTGAGTCAGACAGATGTCAGAGGCCCATGCTGAGATGGGAAAAACATGGTTCCACATTAAAAACAAAAACACCGACAAAAAAGTCTTGAACTCCAGATTCATGACACCACAGAGGTACCCAGCAAATACATCTCACCCCATAATCGGAGCATAGCTCAGGCGTCTTTTGAACAAATGTTAATAAATGTGATCGGTGCTGCCTGAAGCTCAATTTATTATAAACTTTGTCTGTGGTCTCAGCAAATCATCTGTTATAATGCAGCTAACATACACCACCTTTTTTTGTTTGTTTTTTACAGACGCACGCACGCACACACACACACACACGCACGCACACACACATCGAGAACACTAATGACTAAAAAAATCTTTGACATTGTACTGCTTCATATG
>VOQK01028117.1:16318-31014 GCA_015052645.1 Benitochromis conjunctus
ACACCACCACCAACCCCCCCCCCCCCTCCCCCCCCCCCCCCCCCCCCCCCCCTCGTTTACCAAATTTAGATTCTTTAATTGAGCACTAGACATGTGAGATTATTTATTGGGATAATCGTAGCAAAGCATGCTATAGTAAGACAGCTGCACTGTTTTATTCTCTAATCGATCCCCCTCCCACAGCAGAGAACAAAAGACATCTATTATAATTAGCTATTAACTGTAAACCCTAACGCGGTTTTCCTGCAGCCCCAGCTCACTTACAGTCACATTGCTCCTCAGTGGCCCATATAGATATGTTTACCAAGAACAGTTGCTATGTTTGTGGCAGGGCGACACACACTTTCTCACTTACACACACTCTTCTGCTCACTGGAGACTGCTCTGGATTTTGCTGCCTATCCAGCTTCCAACTTGGAGTGTTGGGAGGGAAGTTGGGGTGGAACTTCTCTATAAAGCTCACAGGATCGAGTGTGTGTTTTAGGGGGTCTGCATGGCTTTTTTTGCATGCATGTGCATATAATCAGGTGTGTGTGTGTGTTTATAGCTCAGGAGAAGGCGTGGGCTGGACGAAGCTGTAGAAAAGGGGGAGCTGGGAATAGAAGTGCGTCTCTGGTTTTTGTGGTCTAATAACAGGGGAAGGCCTGAGACTTGGAATATTATGATTTTATGAACTTAATGGAGTTGAGGGCCAATAGTTCCTGTGTTTATTGCTGAATTAATACATTACTGTAACTGTGGTTAAGTAATTGGACTCTTTTATGGGTTTATTTTTAATATTTAAAGTCTGTTGGAGAGCATAGAGTAAGGGCTTCTTGTGTTTGCACTTTGCTGAACGTGTTTGTGTCTTTCTGTAGGTGCGGTAGCCGCGTTTGTTACCACTCCTCTCGACGTGGCAAAGACCAGGATCATGCTCGCAAAGGTATACACACTTTAAACACGGCCACACAGCACAACTCCTCGTCTGGCAGCGAATTCTTAAACACTGCTGTCAGGTGATGCCTCGCAGGCGGGGAGCTGAGCGACCCCCGCAGTCGTCGTGAGCGCGTTTCAACAGTGTCAGCATGCAGGACCGGAGCAGGCCAAGGTAGCGCTGGGACATTAGTGACACCTACGTGCACATGCATCACCTCACCTGGAATATGGACCATTTCGGGAAGACGCTGTTTGTGCGAATGGTTAGTGTTAAGATTGTGGACATGTTACTACTTCAGGAGAATTTCCATCCCGAGGCTGCCTGTCACTGAGAGGTGAAGCAGAGGCCCATTGTCCCTCCGGTTAACTCTCCTATGTCCGTCTTCTAAAGCGACCCCCCCCCTCCCCTCCACACGCATACACACACACACGCACGCACGTGCGCGCACACACAAAATCATCGTGTTCTGCGATTCCTCCTCCTCCCTCTCCTCACCACCTTTTTTCTCTTCTGGCTCGCTCTAACTGTATGTCTGGCTTCCGTCACTCTGTCCTGTGTGTATAAAGGGTAGTGAGTTCAGAGTAACCTCAATCGGCCCCCCACAGACACACACACACGCGCGCGTGCACACTTACACTGTCCTTGGAGAAGACACAGTGTTCCATTCCCACCCCGTCCTAACTAATGAGACACTGGAATTAACATAAGACTCCGACAGTCTTGATCTCTGGTGAGAAGCCGTTGGCTGTAGGTGGGACGGCGTGTTACAAAAGCTTCCTGTAAACATTATCTGAAACACAGCTGCTGTAATTTAACCACCAGCAGAGGACTTGGCCTGCATCGAGTTTCAGTTATAACTTTATAAGGCCAAGTTTTTGATTCACTAAAGGCGCCACAGGTGAGCTTAGAGAAGGAGCTCCATCGAGAGTGAAATGAGAATGTGCTGCTATGAAGTTTAAAGCACTTCTACTTCCTGTTTAAAGTCTGTCCACATCCACTTTACTATAAGGAGGATTCAATGTAGGAGTGCATCTCAAACTTTCATTTTTTCTAATTTAACTCATAAGCTTTCATATATGCTGTATTCGTGACTACGGCTGGGTATCGCCACTGATTTCTAGAATGGATGCGATTCCGATTCACAAGGTCCCGATTTGATTTGAATCTGGGAAATGTTGCCTCAGACAGTCAGAAGATGATAATTCTGATCATTTATCTGTACATATCTATATTTTTATATCTATAAAAAGAAAGCGGACACTTGTGAGACTTTATCAGAGGTGTGAGCATCACTGCAGATGCCTTTGTGTCAAAGTAACTGAGGATAAAACAAAAACATGAAGGAGATTTTCCTGACCTGGCTTTTTATAGCAGATAACCTTAAAAATATTCTCCAGTAGAACAAAAACTGAAGAAAACCGTGAATCAACATATGAACATTACCTGTTGCTGCTGAAGTGAAGCAGAGCAAAGTTACAGAGGCTTGATTAGAGCTAAGCGTTTTGCAATTTCGCATAGTTTCAAAAAGTTAAAATTTCTTCAGTATTGAACAGCAGAAATGAGACTTTCTTCTTGACAGCGGCCGACAGCGCTGTAAACAACGGTAGACTGGTGGGTAATAAGCAAGCGAATAATGCAGAAAACAGATTTTTAGATGGGAGTACACTGAGAGAGAGAGAGAGAGAGAGAGAGAGAGAGAGCTCTGCAGGAAGTGTGATTGTTATCGTGGTGGAAGCAAAACAGCAAAAGTAAGAGGGAATTCATGACGATGTTTATGTGAAGTGAAATGTGAAGCGTAGTCGTAGTTTGGATCTTCTTTTGGTGCTGGTTCAGTCGATTTTGGTTGGAGAGACAAAACCTGCAGCTTCAGAATCTAGTGCAAAAAAAGACGTAAACACAAAGCGCGGACGCGACGCATCAGAATCAGTGAGCTGTCGGCTTTCAGCCCCGACGGTGGCGCGTCGGGTCCGACCTTTGTATTTACGTCTTTTTGCAGAATCAGTTTACTTGCTCTCATTTGCTGTTTTAGCTGTTTGGTGGTTGTCAAAATAGTTTTGTGAGGTTTAACCTGAGATTCTGGCGTTTATGGCAAAATAAATGTATATTTAAAAATCGATTTGGGATTTTAATGAATCAATATCGCTTTATTCAATCTAAAATCGATTTTAATTGGAAAATCTATTATCAAAACCCACCCCTATTCATGACATGTAAAGTGAAATAATTTCGAGCCTTTTTTGTTTAAATTTTTAGGATGATGGCTTGCAGCTCATGACAGTCAGAAATTCAATATCTTAGCAATGAGTTATTATTAATCTCTGGTTCTCTTACACGGTGTGTCTTTTTTCCTGTCTTTCTCCCCTCACCCTCAACTGGCTGTGGCAGATGCCTTCCCCTCCCTGAGGTGGAGGGTTTCTTCCTGTTAAAAGGGAGTTTTTCCTTCCCTCTGTCGCCAAGTGCTAGCTTACAGGTGTTCATCTGATCATTAGGTTTTTCTCTGTATTATTTTAGAATCTTTACCTTACAGTATAAAGCACCTGGAGGTAAATGTTCTTGTGATTTGGTGCTGTAGAAATAATATTGAAGTGAAGTGAAAAAGTGAAAAATCTGCATGAATCACAAACACCTTGAATTCTGTGCCTCTGCATGCATCCTCCGGACTCCAGGACCTTCGTTTCTCAGTGAAATAAAAATCTACTTTGATCTAAAAAGAGGACCGCTGAGCAGCAGTGGTTGTTGTTGCTTGTGCCGGTTCCTACCACACTTTCTCCTTCCAGTCCACTTTCTTTTTATTCTTCCCTTCCTTAGTGTTCCCCTGATCTAAATCCAATTGAGAACCTTTGGGGATGGATGGCAAGGCAAGTTTACAAAAATGGACAACAGTTCCCGACAGTTGATGCCCTTCGTGCGGCCGTCTTCACCACTCCCCTCATGAAAACGCTAGCATCAAGCATGCCGCAATTCATTTTTGAAGTGATCAACAATAACGGCGGAGCTACTTATTACTGAGTTCATCCCAAAAGGTTAAATCTGTTCATCTGGACGTAGCGTTTTCAGTGGGAGAAACGTTTCGTCACTAATCCAAGTGACTTCTTCAGTCTCAGCTGACTGCAGGTTTCTCCCACTGAAAACGCTGCGTCCAGATGAACAGATTTAACCTTTTGGAACCTTTGCGACCGTTTTAAGATCCAACCATGCAAAATATGATTTTTTTTTGCCATTTTTCAAGTGGTCTTAAACTTTTGATCCAGACTGTATTTCCACCAGCGGTGCTATACTTATGGAGGAATTGCATTTTTACAGGCTTTGGTTTGGTGTCGTTCAGTTGGCTACTTTAGCGTGTGGGTGACAAGTCCAGGCAGCAGTGATGAAGGGAGGCTCACAGGGCAGGACTGGTGTTGACGACTATGGACTCTTTGGATCCAGACTATGGGGGAAAACTGGGTGTTGGAACTAGTCACATCGGTTTTCTTCCCACAGGACACAGAATGAAAGACTGGCGTTGTATAGTATGCAGCCTAGCGCAGCCGAGACCCAGGCAGGCCGACGTCCAGAGCGCAGCTGGACGAGCAAAGCCCCTCCAGGGCAGGACTGCCTGCAGCAGTGGCAGCGTGCCTGTTGTACCACAGAGCTGCCTCATACCTCCTATGCTGCTACTGTACAACACTGGTCTTCTTAGAGTTGGGGGATTTCTGCCTGTTCATCACAATGCTGTCATCAGTGTCATGTTTGCTAATATCCACAGTCAGTGCAACACTTTGTAGAGCAGCCCTTACTGTTCAGACATTTCACAGGAAGCATAGTGGATGCAAGAAAACCCAGAAAAACACATCAAGAAGCACTTTTAAATCTTATATTTGGACAACAAAAAAAACACAAGTCGGGAGAAGAAACTCATAAAATGAGATGCATAAAGATATTTTTGTATGTCAGCATAAGTTAGACAGGGACTGTGTGTAACTGTGTCTGTGTGTGTGTTTTGGACACCCTGTTCCTCCATTCCCTCGTTCCACCATTCCACAGCAGTAAAGGAAAAGAAAACTTGTCAGGCCAGAAGAGGAGGGGGCGGGGGATGGATTCATTTCTCAGCCACCTGTCTCCAACAGAAACACAAGAAATAGGGCTGTTTTTCCCATTTCCGTAAAGAAAAGCATGAATCCTACTCGCGATTTACAGCGGATGCTGCAGACTGTTTCCTGCATGTTCAACAAGCTGCAGCGTGGATCGGTGTGCGCGCACCAACACACAAACTCCTCAAGTCTGTGCTCAGCTCCTTTCTGCTTATTCGAATCTTACAACTGCCTCTTCCATTTTTATCTCCCTCCTGTTGAACTGAAGCCACCCACCATCACTTAACCCTATCTGGCCTTATCGTGCCGCTCTCATACCCCTGTGACGCTCCACGCTGATGGATTCAAAACTCTCTGGCCAGTTAATCTGTTTAGTATAAATAAAACCACTGGACTGGCGGGAGCAGAGGGAGACAAGGAGAGCTTGTTGAGTGTAGGTTTTTTTTTTTTTTTGGGTGGGCAGCTGGTTGGGTGTGTTTCCGAGCGGGTGCTGGAGGTGACACCTGCGCTGACACAGCTGTCCATGAGCAGAAAGAGAGGGGAGGGGGAGGCTGGAGGAAGCTGGGCTGAGGAAGACTAAACAGGGTGTCTGTCTGAGGAGCAGGAAGCACGGGAGACAATTTATCAGTCATCGCACCTCTATTTGTGCTCTCTTTCTGTCTCACTCACTCTCTCTCTCTCTCTCTCTCTCTCTCTCTCTCTCTCTCTCTCTCCAGGCCGGCTCAACCACAGCGAGTGGCAACATCCCACGGGTGCTCTACGATGTGTGGAGGAGTAGGGGCATTACAGGGTGAGCATGTGTGTGTGTGTGTATCTTGATTTTGGTGAAACATTCAAAGACCCTTGTGATTGTTTAAAACCAAACGGCCTCTTTACACAAACCATTTTATCCCAGGCCACTTTAGAAAGCTCGTATTTTACATGATTTGATTTGACCCTGCTCCCGATCCCTGGCGTAATCAAGTTTGATAGAGCGGTTCCTCCAGGGAGCGTGAATTTACAGCCACGGCTGAAAAATGAGATGTATAAAAGCTTTTCCTGCCGACTTGCTGCAGCGCCTTATTGATTAAGGTGTTACAAGGGGCCAAGTGAAAGGGTTTATTTAAGTGTTTTGATGTGTTTATGATGCGCACTGGACAAAAGGCCAGGTCTAATGGGGTCCGCAGAGGGCCGCCAGCACTAAAACAAACCCGGTGAGTAATAGGCCTGCTTGTGTACAGGCCGCCATCGTTTAGTCGGGATGCACCCCGGCGTAATGCTCGCAGCAGATTTGGTTTGGGGCCTGGGCCAAACGCTAGTAGGATGTTGCTCTCCCCCCTCTCTGGCTCGCAAACGCACGCACGCACAGGCAAACTGCTATTTTGTGTTTGTTTTTAGCAGACACGGTCCTGGAATCCAATCAGAGACAAGGGTGATTCCCTAAAAACCGCGTTCAAACATTAGTAACAGTCTGGGCATCATTTTTAATAAAGATCACGTCTGAGACTTCATTAGAATCTCAGTGAGCTGATACTTGGCAGGCCCCCGTGGAAAAACCCTAACTACAAGTCCCACTGTCCCTGCTGCAGCACAGGAGGACTGTTTAAAGCCAATCTCCAACTCTGCACCACATGGAAATCTTTTTTTCTCCTTCCTCTCATTGTATCATCATCCTGGGCTCAGCTGTGTCTCAGCTGCACCCGGAGAACAGGGACCATAAGCTTAAAATGACACCTCCCCCCCCCCATGATGTGATGTAACCAGAGAGGGTGAAGAATGAAAACAAAGAGAGTAGCTAAGAGACACATTAAATGCAGAAACAAAGGAGAGTGTTTGAAAAGGTTTTTTTTTTTAAGTACAAGGGCAGGAGGGGGGGGGCGTCCTGTTTTACCACAGGGCCAAAGGCCCGGTGGTTGCACTGGTGCATGCCTGATACAGATTGCTGGGGCTTTAAAGCTGTAATTATGGTAATAGGCCCAATTGCTGTGTAGTGAAGCTCTAAAGTGCTTCCATGTGTGTGCCATGCCCCAGAGAGCCGGGTTAGGAGAGAGCAGCGCAGCTCACCGGCCTGCCCCACTAACCTGCAGGATAACCAAACACGGCTATGAGTCATGTCAAAATAAAGGCTAATAAGCAACGTGTCCTCTCTGATTGGCTCCTTGTGCAAACCAGAATAGAAGAAAAGCAAATAAGTAACACGCTCTCACCTCACACGCACAGAAACCTGTGGTTTTTTTGTTATTGGTCCTCTGAGGAGCGGAGTCATGCTGTGTTGCAGGAAACAGTAAAGCTGTGGTGCAAAGACACAATGATGAGCAACTGTCCGCCTGTCCTTTGAACATGTCCCTGGTTTTGTCTCGTAAACATCTCGAGGGCTCCAGAACGGACGTGCTTCAGATAGGATTTCTGGGAAAAGGTGTCCGTTGTATTCTTTTGGAGTGAAACTTTTCCTACAGCCCTGCACTGAGGAAACACAGAAGAGATTAAATAGCATTTTACAGACTGTAGTTACCTTCTGCAACGAGTTTACTGCGATGCCATGTTAATTCAGCTAATTCCATATTAATTTACCTAATTATGGAAAATGGCCTGCATTTGTATAGTGCTTTTACTCAGTCCCTAGGGACCCCAAAGCGCTTTACACTACAATCAGTCATTCACCCATTCACACACACATTCACACACTGGTGATGGCAAGCTACATAGTAGCCACAGCTGCCCTGGGGCGCACTGACAGAGGCGAGGCTGCCGGACACTGGCGCCACCAGGCCCTCTGACCATCACCAGTAGGCAAACATGGGGTTAGTATCTTGCCCAAGGATACTTGGCATGTAGACTGGAGGAGCCTGGGATACTTGGCATGTAGACTGGAGGAGCCTGGGATCGAACCACCGACCTTCCGGTGAGGAGGTGACCCGCTCTACCACCTGAGCTACAGCCACCCCAGGTTACAGAGGGAGTCATGTACAAGGAGAGACCTTATACACACACCTTATACATGTGTGTGAGAGACCTCTCACACACATCAAATACATGTAACGTTCTGTTTCTTCCCGAATTCCTCAGCTGTGTTTCAAACTTGTTAGCTCTTACTGGAACCGAACAGTATTAACGAAAATGTCACTTCTTCTTCTTTTGTTAATAGTTTTGTACTAAAACATAGCTGTGCAGCACAGAAAGTGCTTGTTAAAGGCTCAGTTCTCTCTGTGCTCTCTGTTCAGATGAAAGATGTCCACCATCACTTCAGTTATAGTTATATAAGGGATAAAGATAACACCGAGGAAACAGGGTGACTACAGATGAGTAATTTGTTTTCCAGACACTGATTATTTAGTGTTTTTTAAGGGAAAGTGCGCTCACGTCTGTTTTTGTCTCTGCTGCTATCGTCCCACTTTTCTACACCCACTCCCTGCTAGAAGAACATAAAAAAGATTGATCTTCCTCGGATTTGTTGAAGACCCAAACACGTTAGAGTCGGTCGTCTTTCCTCTTAAATTTATCCTTTCAAAGAGTTTCCGAGTACGGCTATTTTTTTTTTTCCCCCTCGTTCCTAAACGAGTGCCAGAAATTTGCTTTCAGATACATTTGAAGATTTCTCCCTCTCTCTCAGCAGCAGCACATTTCTTCACCGCAACCAAAACATTTTGCCTGAGCTCACGACGGTTCCTCCATACTGTCCTGCCGAGCTGCGAAACTATATTTAGCCCGATTCCTCGGGAGAGGCGATTGGCCGACAATAGGGGGATGACAGCTCTCTGTGGATGGCCAGGCCGTGATGTCAGAGTGAGGCGAGGCTTCCCGGGGGGAATATTTGAGCTCTGGCTCTGCTCTGACGTCCACAGGTGGGCCTGATCCCAGACAGGAAATGTAACGCCAGCAGAGAGCTGAGACAAAACATGAGCGCTGAGTTTAAAATTAGTTCATTCCTCGCACTGCGGCTATCAGACCATCACATGATGGAGAAGGTTGAGTGGAATACACGGGGATCTGTGTTGTTGTTAGGCGCTCCACCTGCCCTTTGTGGCTTTACTCTGTTACTTCTGTCAGTGGGTTTTGATTAGCTTTGGATTGTATTTGATATCACGGTGTAAGTAATGCTCAACACTCCCCTGGTGCAAGCCTGCGGCTTTTGTTTCAGCAGATGGTGATAGATAGCGGTGCCGTGATGGAAAGAGCACGTCGAGGGGCAGGGCGACAGCCTCTGACTAATGTCCCGTGTTTATTTGCAGCAGTTTGGTTCATGCTTAGATAAACACACTTGTATAAGGTCTCTCACACCTCCAACTTCCTCTCGGTTTCACACACTTATCAAAGCCAGCCACGCAAAGCTAAGCCGTCTGTTGAGACCGGGCGGCCTAGGCCGCAGCGTTCTTAAAGGTGGAGTCGCGTGAATGGTTGGGATGTTTGGAAGATCCCTGATATGCTTGGACACTTGTATAACTTTACAACGGACAACGTGAAAATATCATAAGTAGGAAGTCTGTCAGGGCCTCTGATCTCAAATTTCTCAAAAGAGCTGCACTTAACTGTGCGTGTGTCCACAAATAGACGCTTCATGTAGGGCAGTGAAAGGAAGACGACACAGAGACTGTTGTAGGAAGACCTCGTGTTTAGCCTCAAAGTTTATTCTTGATCTTCTTTTCCACGTAAACATGCGGGGCCGATGATTAGGCACAGTAGAGCTTTGAGCTAAATGCTAACATCAGTATAATGAATGCACAGTGCTAGCGGCGGAGCGCCGCAGTAGCTGTGTCATTGATACAGTTAGTAGTGCATTTGTTTGTGTATTAACAAACCTTGGACTGAGTGGCTCTGCAGCAGAAGCTGGTGAAGTTCTGAAACGTGATATGGAAAATAATGTGTATACTTTACCCCTCAGTTGCTAGCTGGAAGTCCTGTTTTAATTTCTTTTCTATGAAAACCTGAAACCTTGAAAATGTGATGCCTAAGCACAAAACTGGCCTGGTCAAGTTGCCCAGAAGTTGTCAGCTCTTCAGAATTACTTTCTTTGTCTTTTGATTTGTGCGCGTGTGTGATGTGTTTGTATTCAAGAAGCATTTTTAAGGCTGATGAAAACCAAATTAAACTTTGCAATATTTCAAAGGTTTTTATAGAAATGAAAGTGGACAGGAACATAAGTGCCAACACGCCCACACGGATGATGAACGCAGACAGACATGTTGCATGCGTCGACAGTTTCTTTTCAAACACGTGCGCACGCACACACTCGCACAAGCGAGCACAAGCACACATCCACCAGGACGGCACACAATACTTTTCATCCATTACATCTGGCCTGGACCGGGCCGGACCATGTGAGCGTGGGGGCGTGTTGGCAGACAGAAGGTGTTGGTAGGCAAAAACACTGCGAGAAAGTCGGAAAAAAAAGCCGGATGAACTGACAGGAGTGAGCACGTGTGTTAGAAGTGCATGACGCAGCAAGAATAGGAGTCGGAGGAGAAATCCCCAAACAAGTGAGCCAGCTGAGGGGGACGTCGCTGAGCAGAGAGACAGCGAAATGGATGGATGGACAGCAGAGAGACATGTGCGGATGTCATCTGGCCATCAGTCACGTAGGGAGAGAGAGCGAGAAGGAGGTAGGTGAGGGGAGTGAGAGCTCCAGAGAGGACCTAGGGTGGAGGCTTGAAGACTAATCCCAAAAACAGCTGTGTGTAGCGGGAGGTGGGGGGGCGGGGTATCATGGGAGACTCTTATGGCCCATCACATTCTTTGACCACCAATGTTAGCAGCTCCTCGTTGAGCCTCGTCGCTGTAACTCGGGCCCCCAGTTTTTGCTCTTTGTGAAAGTGGCCCACTAACATGGCCTCATGTTTGAGGCCCTCCCATGGACCCCACTGCACCCAAACCCAGTGCAGAGCTGGAGGAGACGGTCTGAGCTGCTCTGTTCACAGCGCTCATGGCGATCATTTAAGCTGCAGCAGACCTTTATGAGAGCCGATCACACATGTCTGAGTGTAAGAAAGTCTACTTCTTCCTCTGACCACGCCCTTAAAATACGGAGAAAGCGTGCTGCGCGAAACACCAAGTTTTTGTTTTCAGAAAAAAAAATACTCATTCTCACTAACAGGGTGTGCTGAACAAGGCCATCTTATGTTGTTAGACAGTAAGTGGACTGACACTTTGCTCTTTGCTTTGAGGACTCCATGCATCATGCACAGAAGCTCTGATGATGAACTGGTAGCGTCTCAAATGAATTACTGTGCTTTAAATTTGCCAAATGTTGGAAAGATATCTTTTTTTAAGAAGCACATGTTGCTCTCTCTCCCCCTTTCTCCAGTCTGTTTGCTGGCAGCATACCAAGGATGACCTTCATCAGCGCGGGCGGTTTCATCTTCCTCGGAGCCTACGAGAAGGTCCGCAGCACTTTGCTATAGCAGCACGACCTGAACTGTCCTGAGTCCTGACCTGATGGAGAGAACCAGAACAGCAGGGAAATAATCTCTGGAAATGGAGGATCCAGCGTCCTGCTCAGTCCTTTGAAATGAGGCGGAGAGGAGACGCTCACGGGGATGACTGCGTTACCCAGAGTGCCACGTTCATACTTATTGATTAGCCGCTCAAAACAACCCCTGAATTATTTTGTTAAAATGAAGCAACATTGTATCGTCTAAGACAACGCAGTCATTGTAGTCAGCAATGACGGGGACCGTTTATGTTTCATGTATTTGAATGAGTTATGTGATTAAAAACTGTGTCTTCGTATCTTTCGAGTGAGGTTTGGGGCTTTCTTTGACTCTCTCTGGAACTGTGCATAGTTTAATGATCATTTTAGTGTTTTCTCCTCTCTGTTGCACTAAGCCACCTGCTTTAAAGACCCACCAGAGAGAGACAGCAATATCTCACCATTGTTACAGTCCTGCTGGAGCAAAGCTGACCTCATCCACCTTTTTTCTTAGAATCCCAGAATAGTAGAAGATTTGAATTAACAAGATCGTGCACTTTGTCATCTCTGGCCCTTCAGATCTTTTAGTGTTGCTGATTCATTTATGAATACATCAGATTTTTGATTTGGCCACTCCTAAAGCTTTTTGCTGTTTCTCTTATCGGTTTGTATTAGGTTTTTTGGGGGTTTTTTTCCAACCTTTTGATGACCTCCTTCGCTAGTATCAGTGTCTCTTTGGACCTCATGTGAAGTTCCACTGAACAGCAACCAAACACTCCAGATCTGTTATCTGCTTATTTTGTAAAGAGAGAATGAAGGAATGGGCTTCACGGGCTACAAACCTGCTTATAAATCAGCTGACTCTTTGAGTTTCTGAAAACGGGCTAGTTTGCATAAAATATGGCTGCTTCTCCTAAGCACTTGATGCAGTACCTTTGTTAAACCCGTTGAGTTAAAGCTGAAAGTCTGCACTTGCTTAACATCTTGATTGGTTGATGTCAAGTGCTGCACATTAGCAGTGCTGATAGGCAGTTATAGAAAGCCATGCTAGCTGTTTTCCTCTTATGGCAGTTGTATGCAGCTGCTGCTTTTTCCAAAAGAGCATCTGCACTCCCAGTGATGTACAAATATTCAAATCAAGCACAATTACAGTAACCGATCGACCTGATTAGAAGTCATGAAACTGGTAAACATGCTGATTTTAACATTTTTTTTGAAAGACATGTATCTTGGTGGTTATATAAATCACTTGCGCTCTGTTTCGTTCACTGAAGGGGTCAGTACACCAGACTTCACAAAGACGCTTCATTTTCTGCTCTTTCATTGAAGCAGATGGTTTTGATTGTGTTTGCTGCGGTTGTGTGATATCAGCGGTCCAGTCCCACAGCTGAACCGATCTGCATGACTGGATCAAGCAGAGGTAAGGCCGTGCACATTTTTACTCCGGCTTTGATCTTGTTTATTGGAGCAGCGGTTTCCAACTCCTGGACCACAGAAGTGTTGCGCGACCTGGCCACAAGGACGAGATATAAGAAAAGTTTGGAAATGAATGAGAGAATCTCTGAGTTTCATTTAAATGGTTACGTGATGCGATTTCCTGTGTGGCCTTTCTGAATTTTACAAGTATTCATGCATCCCCCTTACCCCCTCCTCACCCCCTCCTCATGTCCTTTTAAAAGAAGAGGACAACTTAATAAAAAAAATAGTCCAATACGTCTTATTGAAGGATTGTTTAGCTGGCATATGGAAGAACAGTTAGGTATCAGTGTGTTTTCAGTGAATTAGCTTCTGTCATCCTTCAGCAGCCGGTCTGGAAGGTAAAACTGCGCGAGGAGACAAATGTCCTCACAGGTGGGACTGTTTGTCATGCTGCTTGTCACTAGGCTGTAGCACAACAATGGTCGACGTGTGATTGGTGGAGGCCGCGGCCAGGGGCACGTCAATCATCTGGTGACAAACATCCATCTGGAATGCACATCCTCACCCTCAGTCAGACTCGACTCAATAGCAAATATTTTTAACAGCCCGCAGAAGGAAAAAAAATCCTGCTGTCTTTGGAGCTCCAAGGAGCCAAGAGACATTCCTGGTTGGAAGATTAGCTTTCTGTGTGTGTGTGTGTGTGTGTGTGTGGCTACTTCACTTCTTTGAAGATCAAGGGCTCTGGATTTCATGTCTTTCTGCATGCTCCATTTGAATTGATGGCTTCTCCATAACCACTGTGACAGGAGAGCAGCGTTAAACGCTAACTCAGCTGTTTGTGATATTGTCGAAACAACATCCTCCCTTTGTGTGCTTTTTTTTTATGAGCAAGAAAACAGGCCCGACACTTGTAATAATAGCAAAATGGGATTTTTATTAGACACTTCAATGCCATGTTAGACACTTCACTGTTTTAACTTTGACATTGGTACAACGGTTTCAGACAGTCCGCATCAATAAATTACTCAGGATGTGAACTGCACCCTCGCTCCTTCGAGGTCCCTTTTACCTACAACACGGGGGTTGCTTTCCCAAAGCCCAAGAAGAAGAAGAAGAAGAAAACAAGTTCTCTGATTGGTCTTGCTGGTAAAAATCATCTCAGTAAGTGCTATCAGGTGTAACCAGAGGAGCATGTCCTCCAGCTTACCTTGATAAGGCCACTGGTGTATTCATGTTGCATGGTACCAAAGTATTCAGGGACTGTGGACGGTTCACCCCCCAAAGTTTGGTTAGAGCACGTTTCACAAGCTTCCCTAACTGTTCACAGCAGCGAGCTGCACCTTTATCCACCTCAGTCATGAATCGTTATTACTGAACTGCAGCGATTCAGGTGGAGTACTGGCCATCTTTTGCTCTCGAATGCACCACCCCCTACCCCAGCTTCCCCCTGGATGTCGACCAATATTACAGCAGTAACTGAATGACACAACATCACTCTGCATCTTTTGCTAAATTCATAGCATTCAGATTTTATTATTAAAAACAAAAACAAAAACAGTCGGGCATCCGGCCAATTAAACGTCCAAAAATTGCAGCTTGGGTTATGAATGTGGGCTGTAACTCATGACAGGTGTCACGCAGTCGCACTGAGAGATTATTACTGGCTCTTGCAGCTTCCAAGCAACAGCTGTTAGCTGTTAGCAGCCACATGTGGTTGCAGAATTGTACCAAAGTCACTTTCTGGGACAAATAAAAAAAATCTAACTTAAAGAGGACCTATTATGCTTATTACAGATCTCACTCCCTCTCTCTCTCTCTCTAGACATATATAGATATATCATTTTGTAAAAATTATAATTATTATTATTGGCTTGAGCAGCTTTACACAATTCACAGTTCAAAATAATTA
>VOQK01028120.1:7172-19508 GCA_015052645.1 Benitochromis conjunctus
GGAGGGAGAGGGAAAACACAATTGTATTTGAGTGTATGTGTGTGTTCAAGGACACACATACAGACATTGTAAGTCAAGAAGCAACACAGTACTAGATTTGTTTCTGTCAGTCAGAGTGGCAGAGAGCAGATATTCATAAAACATGCCGGGTTGCACACAAAGACACTTCAATCTCAGACATCGCAGATGAAACGAGTATTGGGCACACAAACAAGAGGTCATAAAGATTCATTTGCACACACACACACACACACACACACACACACACACACACACACACACACACACACACACACACACACACACACACACACACAGACACACACACTTTCTAATGCAAGCAGAGTCTGGATTCTGTGCCATTCCTCTCCTGTGAAATAATAAGCTCCACATTTCAGTGATTCGGATTTAGAGAAGTGGTTTGTAGGCAGAATTTTAAAGAGATAAAGCTGGAGAGCATAGATTTAGTGGCAGCCGCATCTTTAAAAACAACACAGCATCCTAAATTTATTCATGTGGTAGTATTTTATTTATACGTTACCTCAGAATCACTGATGTGGTCTACTATATGGACTTGCAAAGTACAAGTAGAAAAAATTAAGAAATGGCTTGTGTGAGCCTTGATGTGATTTGTGGGGTCTAGCCGATCCAGCATCACTCTTTCAGCTCCAGTGCATGTGAGCCTTGTTTATATGCATAGAAAGGATGACAAGCAGGAAGAAATGCAGAAAATCCCCTTCTGTCACTCTTTATTGTGATTCTTTCTCTAGGAATTTATTGTGGCCTGAGAGACAAGAGCCCAACACGCTGCCACCGGCTCGGTTAATCATAACCAGCAATTTTCTCTGCAAATAGCCAACGTACCAGCTTCAGGCCCGGCAGGAGGTTTGACTTTCCTCAGACGTGACACATAAAGGTTAGCGGAAAGGGCATGATAAATGTAGTGACAAATGCATTACTTTTAGCGTTCTTAAATAAGCAGGTCATGCAGTATAAGAAAACAAACAGAAGCGTTCCTCAGAGAGGTCTCATGGTGAAGTGAACGCAGCCTTCTATTCACAACTACCTTGTCAAAGCTATTTGAATGCTTGAGAAATAATCGTGATGTGCATATTTTCCAAAATACAGAACAGGAATGATGTGCGTGAACAAACTATCAATTAAAATCTTCTGCCACCTGTCATTGGCACTAAAGTATCACTGTTTATAAATGTAATAGATGAAAAGAGAGCAGCTTTTTTTTTCTTCTTTTTTTCCCAGTCTCAGTTTTCATCCTAATGAAACTACATAACTTGTATGTGTTATGGAAAGTTGCGTCACAATCAACGTGTTTAGGTTTCTTCACATATGTTGACAAGTTATTGAGCATATGAGTTTTCAATTAAATTTTATTTTATTTATATAGCACCTAATCAAAACAGCAGTCACCTCAAGGCACTTTATATTGTCAGGTAAAGATCCTATAATAACTGAGAGAAAACCCCAACAATCAAAGGACCCCCTATGTGCAAGCACTTGGTGACAGTGGGAAGGAAAAACTCCCCTTTAACAGGAAGAAAGCTCCAGCAGAACCAGGCCATCCACTGGCCCATTTTAAAGACATTACCATTTTCACCATCATCATGTCAGCTTACACAAACCAGATCTGAGGAGAAGTGGCTATAAACCACTTGCTCACTGGCTAATTGTTTGAGATTAACAAGTCATTAGCAGTGAGCATAATACAGATATGGTCCTTTTTCAAATATAGTATAAATTGAATTTATACAATAGATTTGTTTTAGTATGACATGGAATGAGTGACTGAGCCCACACTGTAAACTAAAAGTGTTTACAGAGGTCAAGTCAGAAAGTCGTTATTCCCGTAGGCTGTGTGTCAAAATTAAGGATAGCATCCAGGAATCAGCAAAAGAAGGAATTACCAGGGTGAGTGGGGGAAGGTGTTAGCAGTAAGGTAGCTGGTTGAAATCTAAAGATAAGAAGAAAAAAAAAAAACACAATAGCCAACGTTATTGAAGTTTAGCTAGTTAGCTAGTTCTTCTATGTGTGGGATAATTTATTCTCAATAAAAGCACATGTTCAGTGAGGTACAGAATCTGAGTCCCCATGGGGCAACAAAAGAGATTAAAAGAACAAACACAAAAAACGTGGTGCATTTCTAAAGCATTAAAATAGCGCTGAGAGGCTCACAGCATCCTGGATACTCAGTGAAGCATGCCTTAGCTTGAAGGACGGCTATGCATAAATAGTACTGATACAGTTACAACTGTACAACTGAATAGTTTGCTCATCTCTATTCAAAAAACAAGGGCACACTGAAACGACAAGGGCCTTAGACACAGCGATGTTGTCTTTACATTATCACTTAGCAAGTGAATTCAACCCAGCTGCTTTTTGTTTTCTACATAAAAACACTGCAGTAGTGGCATTGGAAAATTTACACGGAAGATGGTTACTAATGTGTTTTCTTTTTTGGGAAGGAAAAAAGGTCATATGCATCGCAGATAAATCCCATTTAGGATGTCAACATCGTGTCCTCCATCCTTTCCAGTGTTATTCACCTTCTCATTATTATAAGGAGTAACTTAACACTGACAGGAATTCATATTTCTACTCTAGTGGTTGATCTTCCCACCTTTATACAGTGATTTAGCTACAAGTGCTTTTCAAACACGATGATTCAGTGACGTTGCCAAAGAGACCACTTCTTACTCTTGTCAGTGATTCTGGGTGTTATAACAGGTTGCTGGTTACTCTGCAGAAATGTAGGTCAATTCAAAAGGATAAAGACGATAGTACTCTAAGTCAGTGTGACTGCTCTTAACTTTGGACTAAAAATGTTTTGAAATTTGACTTGTTTTGAATTGAATCTGTTATTGCATAAGAACTGTTCACTGTTTGTGGTGTGCACGTTTTGTACTTGTTTGGAACAACCCATGGCCAGGCCACTTTTGAAAGAGGGATTTCTAATCTTAATGAGTCTTTTACTTAAAAAAAGACTGAATAAACTTTGTTACCAGAAAGAAGAGATATCCAGTCTATATTTAATACATTATTAATGTATCATGAGGTTTTTCAAAGGCTGATGACATTCTTTAGATTTAGTTTTCCCCATTTTGATAAATGGACTGCTACTTTTATAGCACCTTGGTATTCGGTTTAGCACTCACAGTATTTTCTACTACAAGTGTCATTCACCCATTCACACATCACTTTTATCTATACGCGTTCTAACATTTACACACACACACACACACACTCAGGTGGATGAATTGGGGTTCAGCATCTTGCCCGAGGATACTTCTGCACAGAGACTGGAGAAGTCAGGGCTCAATCGATTGGTAGATGACCCAGTCTACCATGCTCTACCACCTGAGCCACAGCTGTTCAGGTGGCATTAAGCTGCTAAGAAATACATAATGGCTCAGAAAGGATCTCTAAAACCTTTCTAAAATCCTCTGGTATTGTATTTCCACCAGTCATTATAAGATTTTCTCTCAACTGACACAGATCACAGTAGTCCCTGTTATCTTTGAAGCATATTAAATGGCTTTTAGTTAACCTTATTGTTATGATTGTTGCTTTATTAGATCAAGGAAGTCCACATTTAGTTGTCAAGCAGCCCAAAGCCATATTTTTCTGAGCACCACTTCCTTCATCTCAGGTTCCTCTAACTCTACATTGGACCCAGTTTTTAGCTGAATCTTCTCTTTACCCCTCAACACATTTCATGCTATGAGAAACACACGGCCTTTAGATGTTTTTCAAGCCAAGGACAGAAAACATTACATTTGGCCAGTACCCTCAACCCAGAGCATCCTTTCTGAAATTAGCAATTAAAATTAAGGTAAATTTGAACTTCATCCACTCTGTGGAATTGTCTCAGTGTCCCTACGGGTCCCAGTTCTCCCTGTGACACCCATGTATTATGTATAAGCATATGCACGATGAATAAGTCAAGAGATAAATGACGAAAATTACATTTCTTTTCCCCCCCCCCATTTCTGTTTTTGGCGTGACCCGGTTGTTAGTGCATCCTTTATCACGGCCGAGGAGCAAGTAAACTGCAGAGACCAGCAAAAAGTGAGATGGAAAAAGTGAGAGAAGAGCAGAGAGAGCAAGAGAGAGGGAGGACAGCTGAATCCATCTCTCAGTACTATCCCTCCCTCTGGGCATTTCCCGGCTGGCACACGATATGTGGAGGCTGCAGTATTTTAAATGTCTACCATACTAATACCAATGAACCATGAGCACATTGTCTTTTATTTATTATTTGTGTGTGTGTGTAAGTGTAGGTGTATGTGTGCAACGTGTATAGGTGTGTGTGTGTGTGTGTGTGTGTGCGTGTGTTTGCAAGCATGTGTGCCGGAAACCCCAGATTAGGAGACGCAAAAGACAAGATTGCAAGCGTGCACCAACTCATTTGCGTATATGTGTGGGTGTATGTTTGCTAATGTTTGTTCCTCTCTTTCTGTGCGCTGGCCTATGTGTTTGTGTGTGACTCACCGCTCTCCTCACCAGATGCTTCACAGCCATCTTCATCATCACAGTCGTCTCCGCTGCCTCCCTCCGTGTGGGCGCTCCCTCCCTCCTCTTCCTCAACCCTTCCTCTCGCTTTGCTCGCCCAGCCCAGCTCCACTAATAGCTCCTATATGAAGCGCACACACATGCACACGCACATATGTCCATAGATATTACACATACATTTGCAGGACACTTGGATGAATTTGGACTGAAACGTTGATTTTGTATTGTGAGAAGATAACTGATGTTATTTCACTTTGCTGAGAGAATTTATGTCTCTCAAACTATGTTGTCTTTTTTTCATAACTTCAACCAAAGAAATTGGAACAAATTATGTGTTTTTGGGATAGGCTGCTTGTAACAAAGTACCTAAAGATACTAGAAAATCTTTGAAAAGCCTTCCTTGGAAGCAAAGCCTAAAGAATCGAGGGGTAGCAGCTTGTAATGTATACTATAATCGAGAACAATCTAATTTTCAGGGGGTCACATAGAAGGCAGTGACTGATTTTTTTTAAGGGAATGACCTATATGTATAAACACACATTAAAAGAAAGACTAGAAAACCAGGACCAAGTAGACAAAAACAAAGGTCAAAAACTTTATTCAGGTCATGGCATGACAAAAAGAATCCCCACTCTCCACTGCTTATTTAGATCAGTGCAAATGCTGTGGGATGATCGTGATGCCAGATAAAAGCTTCATACCGCTAAAAAAAGAAAACTCTGCCTGCTATCAGATTACTTCTTAAGTACAATACTGGATTTAGCTTCAGTGGTGGTAAAATGTGATTACCAGATTTATAAATAAAAGTGCACATTTTTTTAAAACAAAAGAAAAAATCAACCATACAAGTCATCAAATTGAAAGTCATATGGTTTTCATCCATACACTATGGCAGGATCATGTAAATGGTTCCCAGTTTGATAAATGAGCACTGTAAAGAGCTAAGCTGGGATATATAGATAGGGAAATGTCAGTAAAATATATCTTTATATTTTATATTACTTTAAATTCCTATACTGCTGGGGGCTTCCCATGATGCACTAAGCATTTCCTCTTTCACTCACCCTTTCTTTACTTGCTATGTGTTTATATTCAAATTTGCATTTAATCATTAAGTGTTATTAAATAATTCAGTTATTATTAATGTCTTCCACAGTGTGACTTTTATCCTGTCTCCCTCACCACCAAGCAATCACAACAGAAGTCTGCCCCTCCCTGAGCCAGCTTCTTCCTGAGGGAGTTTTTCGTTCCCACAGTCACCAAGTGCTTGCTAATAGGGGGCTCTTTGATTGATGGGGTTTTCTTTGTATTACTGTAGAGTCTTTACGTTCCAATATAAAGTGCCTTGAGGCCACTGTTTTTGCTATATGGTACCATTTAAATATAATTGAGTTGAATGATTTATATTATTATACTACAGAGAATCTACAAAAAATACAAAAAGTCCAAATGGACAGTCAGTTGTCTGAAATGTTATGATAATTTTAAGCTTTGTTATCCTGCAGAGTGAGAGCTGTAACTGTAATTTTTCCCTGTCTCAGCTGCTTGCAGCACAGACAAAATCTCTCTCGTATTTAAAGATGACTTAACTCTGCCTACCAAATATAATCCCTTTAGCACATAAGCATAAGGTGTCTGTTTTTCACAATCGGAAGATATTAAGTAGGCAAATAGTATAACAATGAAAACAGTACACCTATACGTATGGATCAAGAAATGTTTTTTTTAAATAAGCAGGCATCATTGACAGCTTTATGCGATTAACAAGCAAGGGTGCTTGTTAATCCTTGTGGAGTTTCCTTGTGGGGCAAAAGAATGTGGGATGCAAACGGTGGGACATCTGGCCTTTACCATAGAGTAGGTGTTTAGCAGCCATGAACCAAGGGGAAGCAAGGTTATCATATGACAGCATGTCCGAGGGGAGACAGAGACAGACTGGGCTCTGTACGGTGATTCACCATCATGTCATTGGACTGCAAATGAGTGCTGAGGGAGGACAAAAATACATTACAGCACTGCTTCCACCAGGACTGTTTTCTTAGTCATGTGGAAAGTCTGAAATTTAAACAGGATTTGGGCCATGTGGCACTGAAACTCTTCAGCAAAACCAACAGAGCCAACAAATAAAATTATTCAAGTGTGGTAACTCCAGAATGGTCTGTCCAATGTAATTAATGGTTGGAGACAAACTTAAACTGGTAGAGGCTGAGGTGACGAACTTTTGTACACTGCAAACATATATATGTTTTTCGCTTTGTTCATCAGATTTTAATAATGAAGTATTAATAAGACATTTCCAGCTACCTTTGTTTGGATGTTTTAAGGTTGATTATTAACAGGAACATATTGTACCAATGACTATTGTAGCAAGTAGCAATTAAAACAATTCTGTAAATAATTAATCCACAGACGACCCTATAAATTAAAACACTGTCTTTATAAAATGTTTAAAGAATTATACCTGTTCAACTGCTCGTTAATTCAAATATGAAATCAGCCAATCTCGTGGCAGTAACTCAAACAATTTAGGCATGTAGACATGGTCAAGATGGCCTGCTAAGTTCAAAGTGAGCAAGGAAGAAGGGCGATTTAAGTGACTTTAAAGGTGGCATCATAGTTGGTGCCAGGCTGATTGGAGTTTTGTAGAAACTGCTGATTTGCTGGGATGAGAATGGCCTTAAAAATGAGAAAATATCCAAGTGAGCAGCAGGCATTACTGTTGAAGGCAACAGTAAAGCAAATAACCGCTTACAATCAAGGTATGCAGAAGAGCAGCTCTCAACGCACAACACGTCAAACCTTGAAACAGAACAGCAGCAGAAGACACTCCTGTCAGCTAAATACAGGAAAGTGAAACTACGATTTACAAGATTGTTGTGTTGAGACACGAAGTCTAGTCTCCACAATAAAATTGGTATCATTTAAAGCTCTTACTGGCTGTAAATGATCCTATCACATGCTTACAAATGCAATTCCTGTTCATACCAGCAGTGACCAGTTTACAAGAGGAAAAGTCTTTCCTTGCCCATCTTCAGCTGCCATGTAATAAAAAGATGAGAGCCCTTCCCCTTTTTAACACAAAGGGGTTGATTCATTTCATCGTGACTGGCTGTGCATGTACCTACAAGTTTTAATTGTGAGTATAAACAAGTGGTTACGCTAATAAAATCCCATTAGACAGAAAAAGCCTGTGTGAAAAACAAGCTACTGCAGCAAAGGTCTGCTTAGCACACAACACAAATTGGGACATTGACAGATATGAAGACACCAAGGAAAACGCATGAAGAAAGACAGACCTTCAAAACCTGGTTGGAGAAATAATGAAAATTCCAGGGATGCTTCTGTGTCCTGTCTCATATTTTCTTTCTGCTCTCATCCTTGTGGTCGGAGTGTGTAAATGGCACACATGACAGGCATGAATAATAATTAATAAATGGTGTGCATTAACGGCTGTGCCTCAGATGAATGGCTTCACCCACAGAGAAGCCACCGGAGCACCTAGTTTAAAGGAAACAAAGCCCAGGATGTGGGTTTCCAAAGGCGACTCTTAACAGGTTCAAATTACATTTAGTTTGTTTGTATGTGTGCACAGGCTTGCATCCTCTCAATTTATCAGAAAGATGGAAAGACCACACGCACCTCAGAATGGAAAATATCAGACCTTTCCCTTCGGTTCATGTCGTGACCTGTATAGCATTACTATGATCGATCCAGAGGCCGCGTATCCAAACACATTGATCTAACCGCGTGTTCGTCTGAATTACATCTGAAGATCGGCAGAAAGCTCGAATAGTCATTAAAACACAGATGACCAAGAGTATACAAGTTAGACTGAATTAATGAGCATAAGAAAGGAAATCACATCCATAAATGATTACATGGTGCATGTGTACTGCATGCTTGTGTACGTACGTGTGTGTGTGTGAGTTGGGGGGTTATGGGGCGATGCTGACTTGGCATCTTCTCCATGTAAATGCGGCGTGATTAATGGAGTCACCAGCGAAATTAGACAGAGCGCAGAACAGCAAAACAGCAAAAAAAAAAAGGAGAAAAGAAAACTAGGCCTTAGCATGTCCCATCCGATTAATTTTCCTTAACCCTCACCAACATTACGTAGACCAGAGGTTAACAGGCTTTCTTTAAAAAGAGCGGCTGTTGCTAGGAAGACACAACTTCTGGTTTTATGACAGTTCTAGAGGGTACTGTTTAGTTTCTGTAATATCTTTTATAGATGTGTGTTACTAACGGGATAAAGCCAACTTTATGTTGTTTTCAATAGCCTCCACAACCATCTAAAAACACACACAAACTTCATAATCTCTGTGGTCCACATGTGCTGTCTGTAAACACCTACAAGGAGAAGCAACTGTGTAACCTCATTACTTGAAACTGGGGCCATATTTAACTTGAGCAACTACCACTGGATAACCAGCTTCCTTTAAAAATGATTGAAAACAAATCAATGGGCCACACTGGTGAGCGGGGTGACATGTCAGGTCATTGATGTCCCAGTGGTGTGGGGATTGTAGAGTGGAGGACACTACAGGGAAGTGCAGACTGAATACTAAACAAAATGTGTCTTTATTGTGACTGATCAAAGTGCCAAAGAAAAATACAAATAGTCCAAAGAACATGAAGTCCAATCAGGACTGCGATCTAAAGAGCATGAAGGTACACAGCACTAAGCACAGGAGTACACAGAAAGCTAATTTAGGGTAAAAGAGAGGAGAGGAAATGAGACGCATGCACAGATTATCGACACAGGCAAAGCAGGAAGTAAAGCGAACTATTATGAAGGAAAATCAATATTCAAAGAAAAATTGGAAATAAGTAGGAGAACTAATAATAACACTTAACACGATGTCGGGCTAGTGAACAAAAGGCGACGAAGACATCAACAGAGAAATGAGACAGAAGGAGGAACAAACATGGTGACAGCAGGGGGGGAAGTAAAAGCTGCCATTAAGAAAACTCAAGAGTTAAACCAAAGCATAGGATTGCAAAACTCATATTCAACTAGCCTAAACATTATTATATTTTGAGTCCAAATCGTTGCCGATGGACCAAACAACAAATTTAAAGAAATCAGCTGTTTCCACCTGTCTAATACTTACTAAGTTTTAAAAAACATCTAAACATACAGTTTCATTATATTACACAGCCCTGTTTGTATTTTATTTCATTAAAGTAAATTTGTATACCCTTTTTAAGATTTACTGTTGATCTAGAGAACAAAAGATTTGGTTCGTTCTTCCTTCTTTCTTCCTGTTAAAAGGGAGTTTTTCCTTCCCACTTTCCAAGATATTGCTCATAAAGGGTTGTCTGATTGTTTGTTTTTTCTCTACTATTGTAGGGTCTTTAACTTACATTATAAAGCATAGTGAGGCCACTATTTATCCAGTTTATGTTGCCAGTATGGGTTGAATGATATATCAGGCTGTCTCCCTCAATCCAGAAGCTTTCAAAGCCACATCGTCCACACAAATAATAATGAATCGTGATAATGAATACATTTCATATATCACTCTATGGAATCGTATGATTTTATGAGTCATTCACACAAATCATATCACCATATTACCATACTGGGGTACAGCCTTGAAAGTGCTGCATAAATTCCAGTTTAATTGTTGAATTAATTAATTTATTATTGAGTGTTATTATCTACCTGTGTTTCAAGTGCTGACATTTAAGTTTATTGGATTAAGCAGCACCTCACACAGAAGGTGGTAGCGCATAATTGAAGGCCAGATGAACTTAAGGGCACCCCTCCACCCCCGCAATACAGACACACACATAAAAAAAAAACAAAAAAACTGGAGCCCTACAAGAACATTTGAGGCTTCACTATAATATAATGTAACATCACTCTCGCAGACTGGCAACCATATGGTGTCACTGCCAAGGTAAGCACAGGGTATATTAATGTTCAGTAGTCGTGAAATCATCCAAGAAAACACGACAAACAGTCTTTTTCTAACGCAAATACTTTCATACTTCAAAAACCTCTTTGGAAGTATGAAAGTTTGTTTCATCATAGTGTCCTTAAAAGATGAAGGAAAGCCCCCAAATCTAGGGTTTCTTCTTCTCTGGACTGCATATTTCAGAGTGAATATTGATTGCAGCAAATATAATATATCAGCATGGGGACCATAGATTATTCTACAATTACAAGATAGTTTGGACAACAGTTGTTGTTAGGGTGGGAAAAATCTCTTAACATAAGAATTTGAGTAACACTTTATAAGACACAGCTTGAGCGTGTAATTCTCCTGTAATTAAATGTGAATTTCAGTGTATTTTATTTCAGAATGTCAAGTAAACTCCTTTTTGGAAGTTATGTTTGAACAGGGATTGTGAAAGAAAAAAAAAGTTAGACTTTGCTCCATCATTATAAGACCACATAGGCCTGCTAATTTTGACAGTATTTATTTTTTCTTGGGAGTTGGTAAAGGAGAAGAATCCTTATTACGTTTATATCATTAAAATAAAAGGACAGTTGATAATTAGAACAACCATCATCCACATATTAAATAAAGATGTGTGTGTAACCAAAATTTGTTGAGAGTAACAAATTGGGAGAACACTGGCTGTGAGCATTTACCTGTGTTAACTGTTCCAGCCTCTGTTTTGCACCCTTCAGGACAGGATCCGTATTGCGCACAGTCAGCTCGGGATTCTCCCTCTGGGCTTTTAAAGTGTTGCCAACCACACGACCTGCATAACTACAGAAAGGCAGAACATGAGAAAGATATGCAGTACTTCCTGTCCCAGTTTGTCTGTGTGTGAGTGTTGTTCTCCTGTCCCAGTTCTCTCCATTCACTATAGTCGTGTGTTTAGTCAGAGTGTAGTGGATTCATTTCATATGCATAGACACACACATGCACATGGTCATATTTCCATTACTTCAGAGGACATTACATTTACTCACATTGGTTTTGTGGAGTCTTATCCTGACCCTTCCATAATCACTACTCACCCATAATCCAAATCTAACCCTAATCTTAACATTAAAGTTTTGAATTTATATGTTATTAATCTGTCTTTTGCACCTCTGACAGTAAGCAGCCAACATCAGTAAAGACAAGAAGCATTAAAAGTACAGAGACACGCACATACCCTTTGCAAAAAGAAGTCACCATGTGCTGCACAGTAGTGGACTAACTAGTGATATGAGCTCATCTTTATGCAGACTAATCTTATTTAATTTCTTTTTTTTTCTCCAGGGATATTTCATTGAAAACAGATGGACTGCTTACAGTAATTGCTATTAGTGGTTTTCAGCAAGGTTGTAAAATGATTCATCTTCAGAAATCACATTTTCCCACACACAGGAAACTTAAATTCAATTTACAAAGATGATTTTTTTAATATAATTTAATATGTGTTTAAAATATTTTAGTTCTTGCATAATTGTGTGTATATATCCATCATATAATATTTTTTCTATATTGTATCTATATATTGCAGAGGTACCCTCTATAGAAGCGCTGAATTAGGGCACAAGAATCAAACGTTAAAATCATCTGAAAGGATGTTATTTTACTGTAACGTTGAGAAACTCTCCATGTTTTTAAATGATGCAATCAAATTAAATTTAGTAATGCAATTTATTACGCGTAACGAGTGCCACCTTCGATCATCTTGCATACTGATAGCTTTTTTTTTTTTTTTTTTATAATAGACTGTAAGCAAGGATCACATCATTTTGTCTGTTTGGGTTGTCAGGGTGGGTGGATCAAAAGGAAGATGAAGTGGGAGAAGAGCAAAAAAGAAGAAACAAAAGTTCATGAGTCACATTTTTCCATG